>PVIA01007795.1:0-79021 GCA_004024845.1 Tonatia bakeri
AGAACCATAGATACTGAGAGCATTTTGATGGTTGCCAGATGGGGGGTGGTGGGTTTTGGGGAGTAGGTGAAGAGGTGATGGGAATAAGAAGTACAAATAGGTAGTTACAGAATAGCCATGGGATATAAATTACAGTATAGGAAATGGAGTAGCCAAAGAACTTACATGTATGACCCATGAACGTGAACAATGGTGTGGGGATTGCCTGAGAGAGTGGGGGATGTTTGATGGAGGGGGGACAAGGGAGAAAATTTGAGACGAATATAATAGCATAATCAATAAATATAGTTAAAATATTGATTATCCATATACATAGCTTTGTACTAGTTTTTTTGGTCAGAATTCAACTTATGTAGATATAGAGTGTATACGTAGAGATGGTACACTCAAGAAAACTCAGCAAACTGATAGATTAAAGCCATTTTGCCTCAAATATTTATTTACTAGTCTGTGTAGTTTGGGGCTGAGTGGCCCCAAAATGTAAAACTCTGAAGTTCTGAATAGCTATGAAGTCATAGCCTGAAAACTATTGTGTTTGCCATGCTACTACTAAGAGATGGGAAAGTAAGTAAAGTGATAGGTTTTACTTCAGAATTTAAGGGAGTTGAAAATTGGCATCGAGTTGAAAATTGGCACACACACATACATAATAACACATACCTGGCTTATGTTTTTAAGGTGAATTACTTATTAGCGCTTGAAGAAAAAAAGTAATTGGCTCTACTAAAAGTAGTGAAATCCAACTTGATCTCTCTTTTTTTTTATAGTATAAAGAAAGAGGGAAGATTTATTAAGCGATAGTACACTCCACAGAACATGGGAGCGGGCCAACTCGGAGCGGAGATTGACCACGTGGGCTGGGGGTATTTTCTTCTTATAGGGTGGAAGTTTCCTGGCTAGTCTTTGCAGGCTTGGACCTTCACCCTTCAACAACCCCAAAAAGATTTTTGAGAACCATGTCTCTCAGGGGGAAGTTGAGGCAGGAAGCAGTCAGGAAGGAAACTCCAGAGGCCCCGCAGGGCTGGGATGGAGAAAACATCCATACATGACAAAGGCCCCCTAAGACTGGTTGTTCCTGTTTTCTGGGATAAATTTGAATCATGGAATGTGCCTGCGCACTACCCCTGATTCATTATAATAGCATTATAATAAAATAACATTATGGGACTCCCTTCTCCAGTAGCCAGTCAAGAAAATCTTGGGAAACCACACATGCGCAGTAGCTTTGAAATGTAATTCTGTACCTGCGCAATAGAAGCCCGCCAAAGACCAACTTGATCTCTTAATCCTCTTTATTGCTCAGACATTAGAATTATTCATATTCATCCATTAACTAAGGGGTTACTTAGGGAGATAAGACAGAAGGTGTAATGTTAAAAATAAAGAAAGTAAGGTAGGATGGCAGGCATGGTAAGTGGAAAAATTAAGAGCCATGTTATTTATTTCATAAGGAAACTTGATAGTAATAGAAAATGCATTTTAAATAAATAAGAAGTATGTATCTTAAAATAAATGTATCTCTGTTTAAGTAAATAATTTCTGTAATTTCATTATGTTATATGTAATTCTTACAGAATTCTCTGTATGGTTTCACTGCATATTCTCTCATTTTAAATGACTCCTCTGCAGTTTGAATTAAAAATGCAATTTCACATTTATAGACAATTCACTCATGAGTTCATGCAACCTCCCCAAAAGGTATTAAATGAAGAATATTTTTTGAGATAAAGAAATTATAATCCAGAATGCTTTTATATTACCTTATTATTTACAATTACTCAAAGAATTCTATTATTCTGTATATATTCTTGTTATTCAGAATGTACAATATCCAAAGCCTGATTTTTGGAAACTGGCTCATAGCAATTGTTCAACTGAGCCTTAGGAAAGGAAGTCCCTTAAAGCATGTACTTTCCATCTTAATGTTAGCAAAGTTGCTTTTGGATCCTTCCATGCCTTACAGAAAAAGCAACAAGTCTTTTTGTAAGCTACTCTCCAAAGTGGGATGGTGAGCACCACTGTTTCACAAACAAGGCTGATTCCCCTTTGTGAGCCCCAGGAAGTATACACTTGACTGTTGGAAACAGGTCCAAGAATCCCTGCTGCACTATCAGAAGCTGTTAACCAACCCTTATACACAACCTCAGGTTTTGGTCCCAGAATTTTTTAATATAATGTATAGAACATAAAATTGCAGAATGGATAGCCTATTTCAGTTAGCACAGCTGGTATGAAGAACTGGGCCAGGTCTTCTCTTGGAGACCGCCAAGGGTAACAATAATTTCCCCATATGTGGTATTAAGGATTCAATTAAATGTGAATCTTCACTTATTTAGGGAAATTAAGTTCCCCAAGGTAACAAGATAAGGAAGCCAATCCATACAACAATGAGTCCTCTCAGTAGAATAGCATGTTAGCACGCTTGCCAATCTTTTAAAAAGTGATTTAATCCCCATTAAAATAATAACTGCTTCAACTCCAAGAGCAGCGTTGGGTTGACCAAAAAGTCCATTACATTTTTCCCATAAAATAAAAGACACATTTTTCATTTTCACCAATAACTTTATTAATTTGGATATTTTGAGTATGTTGGCTAACTCCCACTATTGGTTTCTAGTGAGCAAAGGGCAGGGTTGCTGCTAAACATCTTCCAATTCATAAGACAGCCTCACAGCAAAGAATTATTTGTCCAAAATGTCAATAGTACCAAGAAACTTTGCAAACCACTTTTGACACATTCTATCAGTCACAGCACCTTCTTTATACTCTGTGTATTTTTCTTTTGTGTTTCAGTTGCATTTTAACCTTTCTTTAATAAAGCATAATACACCACAAATTTTGCATATCTTCTTCCATCTTCAATATTAAAATGTTTGCACAAAAATTCACCAATTTTGATGTTTTTAAAATTAAAATTTTTTGTTGTTTAGTTTTTATTTCATAATCATAAACTTAACTCTGCAAACCAGCTAGACTTGGAAGGGGTAAGGAAGGCATGGAACCCAGTAAACTGCGTCACGAGCATGAAGATTATAGAATATTCCAAGCAGTTAGGGTGAAGGGGTGCTCTCCTGAGCTGCAGAAGGAATGGTCTGGTGGTTAAGATAAAACACAAGGAAAATTTATTAGCGTTGTCCACAGTCAGTAAAGGTAATCTTCTTGCTGGTCTTGCCATTCGTGGATGCATAGCGCTCCACGGCTGTCACAACATTCATGCTGTCTTTCACCTGGCCGAAGACCACATGCTTGCCATCCGGCCACTCAGTCTTGGCAGTGCAGATGAAAAACTGGGAACTGTTTGTGTTCAGTGCAGGATTTGTCATAGACAAGATACGAGGACCTGTGTGCTTCAGAATGAAATTCTCATCATCAAATTTCTTCCCTTAGATGGACTTGCCACCTGTGCCATTGTGGTGTGAAATCACCACATTGACACATAAATCCTGGAATAATTCTGTGAAAGCATGAAACTTTATAACCAAATCCTCTCTCCCCAGTGCTCAGAGCATGAAAGTTTTCTGCTGTCTTTGGAACTTTGCTGCAAACAGCTTGAAGGTGATGTGGTCTGATGGCTTGCCCTCAGCAGTGATGTCAAAGAACATGGTGGGGTTGACTGTGGCTGGGCGGGGGAAGGTCCAAGGCAGCAGTGGCATCTACAAGGCTGATAATTTTTTTAAATGCACACTGATATGACAGCTGTCACAATACAATCTAACAAAATTATTTTGAATAAAGTTAAAGACAACTAAGCACTACTAGAGCCATCATACAAAAAAAAATGTAATGAACTTTTTGGCCAACACAATAGTATTCCATCATATAACATAGTCAAGGCATGCATATCCATTGTTAATGGAGTAAGGATGGTTTCAAAGAAGGGCAAAAGTAGATAGGATCACGGAAAACAAAACATTGGTAGTTGTAACAGCAACTTGATCAATATTTCCCTGGGAAACCTGAACGTCATCTGTACTTGTTTCTTCAAAATAAATATTTTTACACTATTGTCCTGAGTCATCCACATGGTGTTCTGTTAATATTACAAGAATCAGAAAAATATTTAAAAGTCCCAGGAAAGCACTAGATAAAACAGGTGTTGTATACATGTTTATCTGCTGCTTTATAGTTTCTATGTCATACCCTTTTCTCCAAAGAGTACAAAACAATTCTGAAAAACTGGACCTAGAAAAAAACCCAATGCTTGGCATGTTTTTGTGTTTGCCAAGGAACTTGTTCTTTCCTGAAGGGAAGTAGCACCAGCAATATATGATGTTGTAATGGCTATATTTCCTGCTTTGAACTCGACTAATTCATTAGCAACCAAGATATGGCATTTATTTATTTATTTAAAAGAAATTATGCTATTTTAAAATTATTTTATTGTTCAATTACAGTTGTCTGCATTTTCCTCCCACTACTCCCCCCACCCAGCCAAACCCACTTCCCTATCTTGCTTCCAGCCTACTTCTTGGTTTTGTCCATGTGTCCTTTATAGTAGTTCTTGAAAACCCTTTCCCCCATTATGCCCTCCTCACTCCCCTGTGATTATTGTTACATTGTTCTTAATTTCAATGCCTCTGGTTTTATTTGTTTGCTTTTTTCTTTTGTTGATGATATTCCAGTTAACGGTGAGATCATATGGTATTTGTCCCTCACTGCCTGGCTTATTTCACTTAGCATAAAGCTCTCCAGTTCCATCCATGCCACCACAAAGAGTAGATGCTCATTCTTTCTCTCTGCTGCATAGTATTCCATTGTGTAAATGTACCATAGTTTTTCAATATACTCATTTACTGATGGGCACCTAGGCTGCTTCCAGCACTTGGTTATTGTAAATTGTGCTGCTATGAACATTGGGGTACATAGGTTCTTTTGGATTGGCATTTCAGGGCTCTTAGGATATAATCCCAGCAGTGGAATTGCTAGGTAAAAAAGCAGTTCTATTGTTACTTCTCTGAGGAAATTCCATACTGCTTTCCATAGGGGCTGCACCAGTCTTCATTCCCACCAACAGTGCATTAGGGTTCCCTTTTCTCCACATCCTCTCCAACACTTGTTTGTGGATTTATGATGGCCATTCTGACTGATGTGAAGTGGTATCTCATTGTGGTTTTAATTTGCATCTGTCTGATGGCTAGTGATGCTGAACATCTTTTCATATGCATATGGGCCCTCTGTATGTCCTCCTTGGAGAAGCATCTGTTTAAATCTTTTGCCCATTTTTAAATTGGGTTGTTTGTCTTCCTGGAGTGGAGTCATGTGGGTTCTTTATATATTTTGGAAATCAAATCCTTGTCCAAGGTGTCATGGGCAAATATGTTTTCCCATATGGTTGGTACTCCTTTCATTTCAATGCTGTTTTCTTTAGCCATGCAGAAGCTTTTTATTTTGATGGAATCTCATTTGTTTATTCTCTCCTTTATGTCGCTTGTTCTAAGGGACATATTAGTGAAGATGTTGATGTCTGGAATGTTTGAGATTTGTCTGCCGACGTTTTCCCCTAGGACTTTTTGGTACCATGACTTATATTTAAGTCTTTTATCCACCTTGAATTTATTTTTGTGTATGGTATAAGTTGGTAATCAAGTTTCATTTTTTTGCACATAGCTGTCCATATCTCCCAACACCATTTGTTGAAGAGGCTATTTTTACTCCATTTTAAAATGGAGTTGCTGCCCCCTTGTTAAATATTAATTCACCATAGAGACTTGGGTTTAGTTCTGGGCTTTCTCTTCTGTTCCACTGGTCTATGTGTTTGTTCTTATCCCAATACCAGGCTGTTTTGATTGCACTGGCCTTGTAATACACTTTGATATCAGGTATTGTGGTCCCTCCTACTTTGTTCTTTCTCAAAATTGCTACAGCTATTTAGGGTCATTTGTGGTTCCATGTAAATTCCTGAAATGTTTGTTCTATATCTGTGAAATATGTCATTGGTATTTTAATAGGGATTGCATTGAATGTATAAATTGCTTTGAGTAGTATGGACCTTTTGATGATGTTAATTCTTCCAATCCAGGAACGTGGTATATGCTTCCATTTATTTGTCTATTCCTTAATTTTTTTCCGAGTACAGGTCTTTCACCTCCTAGGTGTGAAAGAATACTGTCCCAGCAGTCCCACAGTATTCATCTCAGCTGTGGATGTTCATTAAAACATGCATAATACACAGAACCTAACATAATTCTGTGGGGATATAGAGAACATGGCCACCCCCTCTGGTGGGGAACACACCATGTCCATTCCCAGGCAGAATTTTATTGAGAAAAGGTGACTCAGTTTGTGTATTCACAGTCTGGCAGAAAGGATCAAAGGGAACAGGTAACTTACAAAGATGCTAACAGAACTCCTGCTGTGATTCTGGGCAGAGATTGGAGTTTTATCATATGAAAGGACTACATGGCTCAAAGGGCTAGTTTTGGTTTCCTGTCTATGCCTTTAAATTCTAAGTTAATAACATCCTCCAGCAAACAGATCTCACAAGATCTTGCATATTCTATGTCCCAAGCCTGATTACCCCGGGGGTCTGCCGTCTCTGGTCTGAGCTGCACCCTTTGGCTATTTGCTTAGCCCTGAGAAGGGCAGGAGACAGAGGCAGCCAGGAGACTAGGATTTCTCACATTTAAATAAAAAGACTCAGGCTTAGAGGGCCTAGGGGGTGATGTCGATCACCCCTGCATTTCCACAGCCTGGTGAGTCTCATCCCAGAGGCCTTTACATGATCAGTACCTATCTTAGGTTGTTCCTTCCTTGAGGAACCTTACCAGTCATTGGTTAACTGATCAAGCATTAAAGGCTAAGCACAGAGCAGATAGCGTTCATGCCAGGGGAATAAGTTTTTGTCTCCTTAGTGGATCCTGGTCCGGAGGTCTTTCACTCATCCTAAGTCACGGAAGGTCAAAGCTTCCTGAGACCAGGCAGGGCAGTCCCCAACACCTAGGTTAGGTTTACTCCTAGGTACTTTATTTTGCTTATTGCTGTAGCAAATGGGATTTTTTTCCTTATTTCTGTTTCTGATATTTCATTCTTGGTGTATACAAATGCCTTTGATTTCTGAATATTGACTTTGAACTCTGCTGTTTTGTCAAATTTGCTTATTAGGTCGAGTAGTTTTTGGTGGAGCCTATGGGTTTTCTATATACACTATCATGTCATCTTCAAACCATGATAGTTTTACTTCGTCCTTTCCAATTTGGATGCTTTTTATTTCTTTTTCTTGTCTGACCACTCTGGTTAGGACTTCCAATACCATATTCATTAGAAGTAGTGAAAGCGGACATTCTTGTCTTGTTCCCGATCTTTTAGTTTTTGCCCATTGGATATAATGTTTGCTGTAGGTTTTTCATATATGTCCTTTACCATGTTGAGGAACTATTCCCACTTTGCTAAGTGTTTTTATCATAAATGGGTGCTGTATCTTATCAAATGCTTTTTCCGTTTCTATTGAAATGACCATGTGATTTTTGTCTTTGCTTTTGTTTATGCGATGTTTGACATTTATGGATTTCCAAATCCTGTTCCATCCTTGAATCCCTGGGATGAATCCCACTTGATCATAGTGTATGACATTTTGGATGTATTGCTGGCTGCAGTTTGCCAATACTTTGTTGAGGATTTTAGTGTCTATGTTCATCAGCGATATTGACCTGAAATTTTCTTACTTTGTTGTGTCTTTATCTGGTTTTGAAATTAGGATGACATTGGCTTCTTAAAAAGAGTTTGGGAGCTTTTGATCTTCTTGGATTTTTTGGAGTAATCTGTGAAGGATAGGGGTTAGATCATCCTCAAATGTCATATAAAATTCTCCTGTGAAACCATCCAGTCCAGAGCTTTGGTGTGACAGGAATTTTTTGATTATAGCTTTGGTTTCATCACCTGTTAATTGTTCTCTTCAAGCTTTCTGCTTCTTCTCATTCAGTTTTGGGAGATTAGTTTTTTTTCTAGAAATTTGTGCATTTCCTCCTAGTTTTCAAATTTGTTGGTGTATAGTTGTCGATAGTAATTTCTTACAATCTTTTGTGTTTCTGTGTTATCAGTTGTAATCTATATTCTTTCATTTCTGATTGTGTTTATTTGGGTCCTTTCTCTCTTTTTCTTGATGAGTCTGTTTAAGGGCTTATCAATTTTGTTTATCTTTTCAAAGAACCAGCTCCTGGATTCATTGATTATTGGGATTGTTATTTTAATCTCAGTGTTCTTTAATTGTGCTCTGATCTTGGTTATTTCTTTCCTTCTACTTGCTCTGGGCTTTGTTTCTTGTTGTTCCTTCTCTTCTTATAGATGTAGGATTAGGTTGTTTATTTATTTTTTTTTAGGGAGACCTGGTATTGCTCTGAACTTCCCTCTCAGGACTGCCTTTGCTGTGTCTCATAGGTATGGACTGTTATGAGTTCATTTTCATCTGTTTCTATAAAGTTTTTGATTTCTTTCTTGATCTCATTATTCACCCATTCTTTGTTAATAGCATGCTATTCAATCTCTATGAATTTGAGTGTTTTTGAGTTTTTTTTCCTGAGGTTGGCTTCTAGTCTCAGTCTCTTAGGGCCTGAGAAAATGTGTGATGTGATTTCACTTTTATTGAATGTGTAAGTCTGGCTTTGTGTCCTTCTATGTGGTCTATCTTTGAAAATGTTCCATGTGTATTTGAAAAGAATGTGTATTTTGCTTCTTTGAGATAAAAGATTCTATATATGTATCAGTTAAGTCCATTTGATCTAGGGTATTGTTCAGTGCCACAATATCTTTGTTGACTTTTTTTCACAGTTGGGTGTTAAAATATCTAGTATAGTGTATTGCTGTTTGTATCTTTCTTGAAGTCCTCCAAGATTTTCCTTGTATATCTGGGTGCTCCTATGTTCTGTGCATATATACTTATAATGTTTATGTCTTCTCGATAGATTCTTCCCTTGGCTAGTATGAAGTGTCATTCAGTGTTTGTTATTACGGTTTTTGTTTTGAAGTCTACTTTGTGTGATATATGTATTGCTACTCCAGCTTTTTTTCCCTGTCTATTTTCTTAGAGTACTTTTTTCCAACCTGTCACTTTCAGTTTGTGTAGGTCTTTTGTTCTGAGGTGGGTCTCTTATAGGCAGTATATGTGTGGGTCATGTTTTCTTACCCATTTAGTTACCCTGTGTCTTTTGATTGGAGCATTTAAACCATTAATATTTAAGATTATTATTGATAGGTATTTATTCATTTCCCCCCCTTTATACCTGTGTTCCTCTCTCTCTCACTCTTTTCCTTCTTATAGCAGTGTCTTTAGCATATCTTGCAGTTCTTGTTTTGTGGAGGTGTATTTTTTCAGCCTTCTTTTGTCTAGGAAACTCCTTATTTTGCCTTCCATTTTAATTGAGAGTCTCACTCGGTAGAGTAGTCTTGGCTGTAAGCGTTTGGTTTTCATTAGTTGGAATACTTTTTGCCATTCTCTTCTGGCCTATAGTGTGTCTATTGAGCAATCTGCTACTAGCCTTATTGGAGCTCTCTTGTGTGTTACTTCTGGTTTCTCCCTTGCTGCTTTTAAGAGTCTCTGTGTCTTTAAAACTTGGCATTTAATTATGTTGTGTTTTGAAGTAGGCCTCTTTGTGGTCCTCTTGATTGGGACCCTCTGTGCTTCCTAAATTTGTGTGGCTTTTGTCCTCTCCAGGTTTGGAATGTTTTCTGTTATTATTTTTTCAAACAGGTTTTCTATTCCTTGCTCCTTTTCTTCCCCTTCTGCCACTCCCATGATTCAAATATTGTTGCATTTCATGTTGTCTTGTATTTCCCATAAGCTATTTCTTATTTGTTTATTTGTTTGTTTGTTTGTTTGTTTTTGTACAGCAGCTCTACTTGGGTGTTTCTTTGTACCTTGTCTTCCAGTCACTAATTTGGTCCTCTGCTTCCTCCAGCCTTGATGCAGACATCGGCCTGCAGTGTTCACGTCATTATGGATGAAATGAGATATTCACACAGACTACCTAGTCCGGTGGAGGAATACGGACAGTATGGCTTTTCTCTCAAGGGAATCAAAAGCTTTGGGCCTTGCCATTAACCAGCCTTTATTGGGTTTCTCAGCACATTACATGATGGTCCTAATTTACTATGCACAGGTTCACTTTAGGTGGTTACCTTTTACGGAAAACAAAGGAGCCAATGTCACTAATTACATCACAGAAGAGGGATATTTGCAAATGAAAAGGCAAAAGTGGTTGAACTGGTTACACTCATCCTTGGAAGGTTTAACATGGATTTTAGAAAGTTACTTTGGAGTAAATGTCCTCAACTCAGGGTGAGGGAGTTTTTTTAGCAAGAGCAAGACTCAAAGTGGCCTAGGCACATTGTAGGCCTGATTCCCCAAGGGAGAACCTATCCATGGGTGTGGGTCCTGTGCATCTCCTAGTGGGAGCTGGGCCCACGCCATGTAGAATGGTCTCCTACACAGCCTGCTTGTAAATCCTTCTGGTATTTTTTTCCCAGAAATTGTATTCTTTATTTTTCCTGGTTCTCATTTATAGTTTCTATTTCCTTTTTCATACTGTTGTAGTTCTCACTCAGTTCCTTGTTGTCTGTGGGTTCTGTGAGCATTCTTGTAACTACTCTTTTGAATTCAATATCTGATAGTTTGCTTGCCTCCATTTCATTTAGCTCTTTTAGTAGGGAGTCTCCCATTCCTTTTGATTGCAGGTTCTTTCTTTGTCTCCCCACTTTAGGTGACTCTTTTTATTTGTTTCTGCATTTGTAAATGCTCTGCTTTGCCAGCTGTCTTTGTAAGGTGAACTTCTATGGTAGGATTTCTATGGTATTCAGTGTTGTGGTCTCTTTGATCTCCTTTTCTGGATGTTCTAGGGTTTCCATTTCTTCTGTTTGTATGGATTCTCTTGTTGTATTTGTGTTTTACCTGTTGGTGGTCCCTTTCTTGGTGGGTTTTCTCTTCCAGTGGGTTTACTGGTGTTCACGACTCCCACCTTATCTTGTATGGGATCAGTGGCAGGGTGAAGGCAAAATGGATTAAGACAGCAGGAGTGTATTCTGTGGGATTATAAGTACCAACATGTAGAGAACAGATAGGAGATCTTTTGGAGAAGTACAGCAATAATAGTGATATTTCACCCAACTAACCACTTTTTATAAAAGGTGAAAAAAGAAATAAGACTCTTATTTCAGGAGAGAAAGGATGTGAGCTGAATCTAGAAAACAGAGTGCTTTTGCAAGATTAGATGGTGCAATATACTGAGACTAAAGGATAGAAACTAGGTAGAGCATGTGAGAGAATAGGGTTAACTACAACCATAATAAAGCTGAGGAAGATAGTGAAATGGGCCAAGACCAGGGAGGGGTGCTGTGTAGTATTTACAATAATACGGAACAGCAATTATTTACAACAATACTGGATTAACAATAATATGGCAAGAAATATATGATCTGAATAAAAAGCAAAAGGCCAAGAGTGGTGTGTTAATGGAATATGAGTGAAGTGAAAGAAGAAGGATTAAAGCACAACATGAAAGAGAAAAAAGAAAACCAGTCAAACAATGCAATTGAGCAAACAAACAAAACTAAATAAAAAGAAGAAAACTAAACAGAAAGAAAATAAATAAATAATAATAATAAAATAAAAGAAATAAAAATAATGATAAAATAATAATAAAAATAAACAATAAAATGCAAGTTCTATAGGATAGCAAAGTGAAATTTGTCTCAGTTTCTCAGTTGTTGGCATTAGCCGTGTGATCCTTCTCTGGATCTGTTTTTGGTCCTTCCAAAGCTGCAGGTCTTATTGTCTCACACTTGGAAAACAAAAACAAAAACAAAAAACTAAACAACAGAACAAAACAAAACAAAACAAAAAGGCCCCTCCCGCTTCCTTAAAACCTGCTAAGTGAATTCTGCTCTTCTTCCTGCATTCTGCAGGTATATGGGGGCTAGGCTTTTCTTTTTTCCTTTCCTGTGGTTTTTCGAGGATGGAGGCTAGGTCTAGTCTGCAATATTTACAGGTGCCCAGCCTCTAGCCAAGGCCTTCAGAGTGCCACTGGGCCCACTCTATTTATCTATACCTGGCCAGTGCTTTTAATCCACTATGCTGTGCTGCCTGTGAGATGCACTGATTAGGAGCAACTTGTACCCCACCTCTTCCCTCTTTGCTGTCCTGGGTGCTGTGCACTCTCAAAGTTCCTTCAGGGCAGTTTAGTTCCATATTAAATTAAATCTCTCTGGGGAGTTCTGCCCCTCTGAATCCCGCTACTCCTCTGAGTCCCTGCTGCCCCACTTTGATCAGTCTGTGAAGCACCCTGATTTGAAGCAAACTGCTCCCCTCCTCTTCTCTCTTTGCTGTCCCAGCCTCTGCTCAGGAGTTCCTTAAACAGCAACTGAGAGCCTTTTTTGAGTAAATTCCTCTTGTTTGTGCCTGCTGTTCTTAACAAGCACCTGGCTTTTCACAAGACCCAATTTTCTGACCAGTCTGGAGACTGAGTCAGGGTCTGTCATGGCCCAATACTTACCCTTTTTCCAAGTGTCACCAGGCTCCCCAATTTCTCTGGTAATGTCCTAGCTGGCTACCATAGTCCCCAGCGGGAGAACACCACCCCTGTGCATCTCCCACTGTGTCTTTATCCCCCCCAGTGACTTCAAGCATCCAGGTCTGTGAGGGGCTGCCTTCCCTGCTCTGGTAGGGGAGGGAGCTGAGGAATTACAATCAAAATGGCTGATCTGGCTCTCCTCCAAAGCTTCTACGGCAGCTGCTGGCCCCAGTGCCAAGCACTGGGCTGGGGACTGCAGTAGCCTTGGTCCCAGTGCAGGTCCCAGGGACCATACTGTTTCTATGCAATCTTCTTACTGTCTGTTTTACAATGTCCTTTACAATTTTGGCTTCCAAACTTCATATAAGCTGGAATTCCATTGGCTGTTCACTCTGTTCTTCAGAAGATTGGCTAGGCATCCCAGTTGGGTGCACAAACCAGTGGGTTCAGCTCACACTTACCCCACCACCATTTTCAGTCTCTCATCTTTGTGTATCTTTTGATCTCTTCTTTATTTCTTCTTTGACCCAACAGTTGTTCAGTGTCATGTTGAACATATTTGTGGTTCTCCTTGCTTTCTTGCAGTTAATTTCAGTTTCATACTATTGTGGTGGAAAATAGGTTGGTATGATTTCAATACACTGAAACTTATTGAGACTAGTTTTGTGCCCCCAAATAAGGTATATTCTTGAAAATGTCCCATGTGCATTTGAAAAAACTGTATATTTCCATCATTTGGGGATGGAAAGTTCTATAAAGATTGATTATGTGTGACTTAAGGTCAATACTTCCCTATTGACTTTCTGACCTTTCCATTGCCATCAATGGAGTATTCATGTTCCCTGCTATCATTTGCATTTTTGCCAGTTTCTCCCTTTAGGTCTGTTATTGATTTATATTTTTGGTGCTTCCAGGTTGGGTGCATATAAATTGATGTGTTATGTCTTCTTGATGACTTTTTCTTTTATCATTATAAAATGTTCAACTTTGTCTCATGTTTTCCCCTCTGAAGTCTATTTTCTCCAACATAAGTATGGCTACACCCACTTTTCTCTTGATGACATTTGCTCGGAGTGTCAGCTTCTACCCCTTCACTATGAGCCTCTATTTGATTTTGTAGCTGAGATGGGTCTGAAGGCAACATATAGTTGGGTCTTGTTTTTCAATCCATCCTGCTATTCTGTGCCTTTTGATTGGTGAGTTAAGTCCATTTACACTTAAGGTAATTATTGATATATAAAGGCTTACCATAGCCATTTTATCTTTTGTTTTCTGGTTGCTTTGAATCTCCACTGTTTCTTTTCCCTTGTGTTTATGCTGTTCTAGTTTGGTGATTTTTCTTTGATTTTTTCCTTTATTTTGTTATGTCTCAGCTGTAGAATTTTTTAAAAATGATTTTCCTTAGGTTTATGTAAAAAATGTTTCATACATATAATAGTCAGTTTTCTTCTGATTGCATCTTATCTTTACTCACCTGTGTAAGTTCAGTCCTTTTCCTCCTCCTGTTTTATGTATTTTTTGTCAAAAATTATTCATTTTTGTGCTGTGTATTCATTTCCCAATTGTAGAAGTTAGTGTTTTAAAATGCTTTCCCCCCTTTAACTTTTATGTTATCATCATTTAACATCATATTCTGAAACAGTTGCAATTTACTGCTTCTATCTTTCTGTTTGTCATCTTACTCAAAGTTTTGTATAAGTGTGTCCTGTAGGTATAGGTAGCGGATCTCCTTTTTATGTTTCTTATAATGCAGATGGTAAATTTCCTCAGTTTTTGTTGGTGTGGGGAAGCCTTTATTACTCCTTCATATCTAGAGGATAACTTTACTGGATACATTATTCTTGGCTGGTGATTTTAGTCTTCCAATGCTTTAAATATTTCATTCCACTTTCTCCTGACTTGTAAGATTTCTCCTGAAAAGTCTGATGATAACCCATTGGAGTTTCCTTTGTAGGTTACAGTCTTTTTTCCTCTGGCTAGAATTCTTTCTTTGTCATTAATTTTTGACTGTTTTAATATGTGTTCTTGAGAACACCTTTTTGCATTGAGATAATTAGACATTCCATTAGCTTCTTGAACTTGAGGGTCCAGCTCTTTCCATAGGTTTGAGAAGTTATCATTAATTATTTGTTTGAATAAACTCTCCCTTCTCTCTCCTGGTATAGCCATTATTTTTATGTTGCTCTTTCTAATGGATTTCAGATAGTTCTCACAGAGTTTATTATTTTTTAACTTTCAGTTCTTTCTCTTCTTCCACTTAAGTAATGTCTAGATTTCTATTTTTGAGTTTGCTAATCCTCCCTTCCATCTAGCCTGCTTTATTACCAATGCTCTCTAATGCATTCCGCATCTTGTTTTTTGATTTCTTCAAAAAAAATCTTCAGCTTCCAAAATTATGTTCCAAATATCCTTATCTTCAGCTTCCAAAATTTCTTTTTGGCTCCTTTTTTTATAATTTCAATCTCTTTGGTAAAGTACTCCTTTTGTGCAGTGGTTCTTTTTGAGTCTATTGAACTTTTTGAGTTTTCTTGCATCTTGAGTTTTTTTCAGAAGTTCTGTCTTGTGTTCTTTATCACTTAAATTATAGTTATCCATGCCTGGGGGTTTGGTTTCTGAAGACTTTATTTTCTTTATGAGGTATCTTGTTACCTTGGTTATTCATGATACTTGATGGATTGTTTCTCTGCCTGGGAATTTGAGGTGGCAAACTCTTTTTTTTTATTTTAATGATTGTTCAAGTACAGTTTTCCCTTTACTTCCCAATCAAGCCCACCCCCCCTCCCAACTTCCCTCCCATTACCACCCTCCCCCTAAAACTCTTTTTTTTAAAGTACTATTTTGCTCTTAACAACTCAGCAGGTTGGTAAATAGAGGGTCTTTCTTTTCTTTTCCAGTAGATGGTGCTATGGTATAAGTTTTTGTTTACTTTTACCTACATAACTGGTACCTCTGGGGTCTCAGTAGGGCAGTGTCACCTTGGCTGTGAAATATGCCCTGTATCTCTCAAGGTGGTAGACATCCTCTCTGAGTCTGTATTGCCTTGGTCTCAGGTCCTACTCCCATGGTGGGATGTGGCATGTGATAGGGCATGTCCTGCCTTACCTCCTTGTAACCAGATACTGAAGGCTGCTCTGAGACATCTCCACTGCCTCTACCAGGTTCTACCTTGAGGGTTGGGCAAAGAGGGTGTGTGTGGGTGGATGGGGAGGGTGGTTCTTGAGTCTGTGACTTTTCCTTCTTGTCAATAATGCGTGCTGTTAGTTCATGGCAGCCATACCACTGTGCTGTATGTTGTCTGTCACCAGCTCTACCTGCAATGTCCTTTATCTATTCAGGCCAGAATGTTTGTCCTGCTCTTCCTACCCTCAGTTGCTGTGTGAGGGCCACAGCCCAACTCCTACACTGCTACTATGTCAGCTCAGGCAGCTGTGGGCACTGGACTGCATTTGTGGACCTCATATTTGTATTTTCCATCCTGCCTCCTCTACTCATTCTGATATGATGACGTGCAGATGTCTGGATGCATGGATCTCTCGGATGTGTTTGTGTGTTGATCAGGGGATCCTTGTGGAATTATAGTTATCTGACTTGTAACTTGAAGGACAGAAATGAAGTGGTCTTCTCACTCTGCTAAAATGCTGACTTCACTCCCCACCATTTGTTAAAAGGACACTACTTTCTTCATTTGATAACCTTTGTGTCTTTTTCAAACTTGACTATATTTGTGTTGGTCTATTTCTGGACTCTCTATTATGATCCATTGCTCTATCTGTCTATTCTTTCACCGATACTATACTGTCTTGATTACTAGTGTAGCGTAATAATAAATCTTCAAATTGAGTACTGTCAATCCTCTTACTTTGTTTTTTTTCTTTCAACATTGTGTGGGTTATTTTGGGTCTAAAGCTTTTTCAAATAAACTTTAAAATCAATTTGTTGATATCCCAAAATAACTTGTTCTGATATTGATTGAGATTGTATTGACTCTATAGATCAAGTTGAGAACTGATATTTTAATAATATCAAGTCTTCCTATCACTGCACATGGAATTTCTCTTCATTTAGATCTTCTTCGATTTCTTTATCAGAGTTTTGTAGTTTTCCTCACAGAAAATGTGGATATATTTGTTGGATTTGTAACTATTTTATTCTTTTTTATGCTGATAACTGATGTTTTAATATAAAGTTCCAATCATTTGTCATTGGTGTGTACGAAGAGTTGACAATTTTGTGCATTAACTATGTATTCTATAATCTTATAAATTATTTATTAGTTGTAGGATTTTTTGGTTGATTCTTTGGGATTTTCTACACAGACAATTATATCATCTTAAAAATAGGTCTCTCCCCAATCAGTATACTTTTAATTTCCTTCTCTTGTTTTATTGCATAGCTAGGACAGTGCAATGTTCAAAAGAAGTCATGAGAGTACATCTTGCCTCGTTCCTGATTTTAGGAGGAACACACAGTTTCTCACCATTAAGTGTACGTTTACCAGTAGGTTTATGTAGATGGTTTTTACCAAGTTGTAGTTTTAGTCATAAATGAGTGTTGGATTTCATCAAATGTTTTATCTATATGTCTTGAGTGATAATGTGAACCTAGGCCTCCCACTGTCTTTCCATTATTGATTTTCAGTTTAATTCCATTGTGGTTGGAGAGTATACTTTGTGTGATTTCTATTGTTTTAATTTGTTGTGATGTACTTTACAGCTCATAATGTGAGCTTAGTATATGGTCTATGTGAGCTTGTCAATAATGCCTGCTGCAAGTTCATGGCAGCCACGCCACTGATATTGAGCTTGAGAAGAATATGTATTCTGCTATAGTCTGTAGATGTCAATTAGATCCTGTGTAACTGATGGTGCAGTTCAGTTTAACTATGCTTTTTTGCCTTTCTGTCTGAAGGATCTGTCAGTTAGTGATAGAGAGGTATTCAAGTTTCCAGCTATGATAGTGGGTTCCATCTAATTCTCCTTACAGTTCTGTTTTTACCTCATGTATTTTGACACTCTATTTCTAGGCACATACACAGTAGTTTTATGTTCTCATAGAATTAACCCTTAATCATTCTGTAATGTCCCTTCTACCTCTGATAATTTTTCTTGCTCTTAAATCTGCTTTCTTGGAAAATAATATAGCTATTCCAGGTTTTTAAAAACTACAATTAGTATTACCATTGTATATCTTTCCCCATACCTTCACTCTTAATCTGTCTGTATTTTTATATTTAAAGTGGTCTTCTTGTATACGACATGTAGCTGAGCCTTTTATTTTTGGCAACTCTGACAATCTCTCTCTTTTGATTGGTATAATTAGACCATTCACATTTATAGTGATTATTGATATAAATGGATTGACGTTTATTATGTTTGTTACTTTTTTTTATTCATTGACCTTGCTTTTTCTGTTGTTCTTTCATTGTTTTCCTGCCTTCTTTTGTTTTAATTGACCATTTGATATGGATCATGTTTTTTCTCTCTCAGCATATTACTCATACTTAAAAAAACCCTTTTTTCATGGTGGTACTTCATGTTGCAACACACACATGTACTACTACTCAGATTCCTCTTTAAATAACATTGTACCACTTCCTATGTAGTGAAAGTACCTTATAACAGCATAGTCCACCCTCTATCTTATATAACATTGCTGTCATTAATTTCAGTTGCCCAATAGCTATAATCAATAAACACTTTTTTGATGTTATTATTTTGAACAAACTGTTATTTGTTAAATCAATTAAGAATAAGAAAAATGAAACTTTTATTTTACCTTCATTTATTCCTTCTCTAATGTTCTTTCTTTCTTTATATAAATATGAATTTCTGACCTATATCCCTTTCCTTGAAAAATTTCTTTTAACATTTCTTTCAGGACAGGGCCACTGGAGACAAATTCCTTAAATTTTAATTTGTCAGAGGAAGGTTTTATTTCCCCTTCACTTTTGAAGAACAATTTTGCTGTATACAGAATGCTAGTTTGGTAGGGTTTTTTTCTATTAACACTTTAAATATTTCACTTCATTCTCTTTTTGACTAGGTGATTTTTGAAAGTCTGATCTTATTCTTCTTCCTTTGTAGTTAAGATGCTTTCTTCCCCTTTGGCTTTTTCCAAGATTTTTCTCTTTGCTTTTGATTTTCTGCAGTTTGAATATGAAATGCCTAATTGTGAAACTATTTATCGTGCTTGGTGTTCACTAAGCTTCCTTGCTTTGTGGTTTGGTGTATGGCATTAATGTAGGATTTTTTCTATCATTCTTGCTTCAAATATTTTTTCTTCCTTTTTTCTCCCTTTCTTTCCCTTCCCCCCCCTCCTCCTTCTGGTATTTCCATAATGTGTATGTTACATCTTTTGTAATTATACCCCTGTTCTAAGACATTCTGTTCTATCATTTTCATCTTTGCATTTCAGTTTTGGAAGTTTCTATTGACATTTCTTTAAGCTTAGTGAATTTTTTTTCCCTTGGCTGTGTCTAGTTTACTTATGAGCTCTTCAGAGGCATTTTTCATTGAAGTTACAGTATCTTTTATAATATTTTTCTGTCTCCTTTTGAATCTTTCTTAAAGTTTCTTTCTCTTTTCTTGCATTACCCATCTTTTTTTCTTTTTAATTGTTTTTCAAGTAAGTTTTCTGCCTTTTCCCCTCACCCCTCCCCACCACCCCAACACTCCCTGCCTCCCTCCCCTGTTTCTATACCCACCTTGTTCTTGTCCATATTTCCTTTATAATTGTTCCTGTAAACCCTTCACCCTTTTCCCCCTTTATCCCCTCCCCTCTCCCTTCTGATCACTGTCAGCCTGTTCTCAATTTCAATGTCTTTGGCTATACTTAGCTTGCTTGTTTGTTTTGTTGACCTTTTTTTGAATGTTGCCCACATTCTCCATATAAATCCTTAGCATATAAATCATAGTTGTTTTATTTATTTTTTACATAATTAAAATATTTTATTTATTCGTTTTTAAGGATGAGAAGGGAGAAAGGAAGAGGGGGAGAGAAACATCAACGCATGGTTGCTTCTTACATCCCTGTACTGGGGACCTGGCCTGCAACTCAGGCATGTGCCCTGACTGGGAATTGAATCAGCAACACTTTGATTCACAGGCAGCATTCAATCCTCTGAGCCACACCAGCCAGGGCAAATCATAGTTGTTTCAAATTCCCAGTCTAGTAATTTCAACATCTCTAACACATCTGAGCCTGGTTTTTGTGCCTTTTCTATGTTTTTGAACTATGCCTTCTATTTTTCTAATGTGCCTTGTCATTTTTTTTGTCAAAAGCTGACATAGTATACTGTGAAAAAAGAAACTGGTCTTAGCTTTAACGCTGTGTCGTTGCTCTAGATTTCTGCTCCAGTGAGCTGTGAGCCTCTGTATCTGCTTGTCCTTCTCTCCAATTTCAGGATCAGTGATTTTTCTTGTGATTGGAATTGTCTGGTAGGTCTAGAAAAAGTTATTCATTTTCATTTCAGTTTTTGTTTGTTTGTTTGTTTTGAGGACAAGAGTAATGACTTCCAAACTCCATGCCAGACCAGAAACTGAAAGTCCTTCACCTATTGCTGAGGTTTTAACATGATGAATAAATGAAATTTGTCAAAAGATAGATTTTGTATCTGAATTGGTACTTATGACATTCTCTTGAATTCTTCTATCATTTCCTGGTGCAAGATCTTCTCACTGGAACAGAAGAAAGTGGCAGGGTGAGACAATGCATAGAAATGTGTCATTTACAGACAACAATGGCTTGAGACATACTAAGAGACTTCAAAGTAAAGATTACTACCTCTAAAATGGAGCATTTGATCCTAGAGACTAGTTTCCTTGACCTTCTTTTGATTTTGAGGAACAAAAGACAGGGAAATATCTTTATTATATAAATAGCAAATATAATTTTTTGAAAGTATGGAATTCAGATTTGAACCTTCTACAGGTGAAGAAGGTTTCAATACTGCAGAGTAAAATATGGGATAATCAATTCTTTAGTATTGGCACTGAATATTGTTTAAATAAGGTATAAAATTGTGTTTTAAATAAGGTAGAAAATATTTCATTTTAATTGTAATTTAAATTTAAGTTTTGACTAGATGATGCTTAATTTGGTGCCAAATTCAAAAAAGAACAAAGGCACTTAATGAGTGTCTCTTTGCCCCCTCTGTTCCCCATCATTGGGTCCCTGGAGTCATCTTCACACACCTATGTGTATAATGGACTTATGCTTCACCATTATGAAAATGGTAGAATACTGACACTCTATTCTACATCTTGCTTTTCCACTTAAGAATAAATGTTGGAGGTAGGTATAGCTCCTCAGAAAGGGAACACTGCACAATAACTATCTACATGACAATGTCAGATTAAAATTGGATAGAAAGAAGTATTTGATGAGGACATGCCTTAAGTAACAAAGATGGATTGAAAACCCTCAGTTGGGTTTTCCACCAAAGCTATGCATGTCCACAGGTCCACAAAATTCCTGATTGAACATGTTGTCTGTACCTTCTAAAGTTTTATAAACTCATCATTTGACAACTCTTTTATTCTGTTTCATAGAATGAACACTGCTCTTTTCATAATTAAGTGTAACATATCTTGATTATTTATGAAGTGAGTCAGAAAGATTTTTACATTTTTTTCTTGGAATGATCTGTTTTCCAGAGTGGGAACTTTTTGATTACTGGGCTACTGATCTTGTAGGACACTGCCAAATTAATGGGACCTCTCAGATCTATGGCAACCCCTGAACAATGTGGCCCTCATTCCTCTGGCCAGTAACTGTCAGGCATGAATAAAATCTCATATAAACTATACATTGCACAATGCTGGTATATGTGCTTTGCTTATAGTTCTTAAATACTGATAGGGTAAAAGTCATAACATGCAGTCTTTGCTGACATTGGACATGTAGCAGAGAATGAAGATGTGGTAAGAATGACCAGGTGACTGAAGGAGAAGAAAGTCAACTTAGATATTTCGTATTATTAATTCTAGGAAGAGGAGATGAGCAGCATAAGCTGATAGCTCCTTGATGGGTGGGTTCCCACTCTGACATCTGTGCTGCTTGGTGCCTTCATCAGTTTCCTAATTCTGGCAGGTAAAGGGAGTGCCATGCTGGGGTTCAGTAACCTTTAGTTTGGAAAGAATACTTGGGTTATTTTGAGATTAACCTTGCTTGTTGTGTATCCTTGGAGGAGAATGTGCAGCTGAAGCTGGGGTTGTGTCAGTTGAACTGAACATTTAGATAGTGGCAACTGAAAATTAACCACCAGCCAACATGGCTTGACAGGAGAAGACATCTTGACCTGAGCAGTGTGACCGAATGTAAGCAAATTATCAGTATTTGCACCCACATATATCTCTGCAGTGGGCAGAGTTTGGCAAAACAAAATCAGTTGACATTTTTGTCAGCTCAGCCATGGACAATTTTGAGCTAATTGAGGAAGAAGATCCTACAAAATCCAATATTTCTGCCTAGGTTGGTGTGGTTCAATTAGTTGTAGTGTCATTCTGTAGACCAAAAGGTCATAGGTTCAGTTCCCGGTCAGGGCACATGCCTGGGTTGTAGGTTTGGTCCCAGCTGGGACACTTTTAAGAGGCAGCCAATAGATGTTTCTCACACCAGTGTTTCTCTCCCTCTCTTCCCCTCTCTTTAAAAATCAGTGAGCATGTCCTCAGGTTAAGACTGAAAAAAATCCAGTGTCCCTGACAGTATCCTGGAGAGTCTTTTGGTTATAGACACAAGGCCATTGGAGTGCAAAGGGCTCTCTGGCCACTAAAACAAGAAGGGGGACAGACTACAAGAAGGGAGGTTTCAGGGGTAGGGTGACCAGGTCCTCTTCAGGATGTGGATACATTTAGGCAGGCTGGGTAAAATTTATTCTCTAAAATAGCACTTCTTGAAAGTAAATGTGCATAGAAATCATTTGGGAACCTTATTAAAATGCAGATTCTGTTTCTGTATTTCTGGGATTGAACCTACTACTCTGAATTTATAATAAGCTCTCAGATGATGCTTAAGCTAATGACCAAAGATCACCCTTAGTAGCAAGGCTCTAAATTAAATTTAAACAAAAATTGACATTTATTTCCTTTTTTCTTAAATCACTTTCTTTCTTTCCCCTACTTATATACCTGCTTTAGAGACTGCTCCAGATCGGTACATTAAGAGTGTTTCCATTTTTCTTTGAAGACTATTTTGTATTCTATGAATAGAGTTCTTTCATTTATTTAGCCAGTTTCTTGTTGATGGACATTGAGGTGGTTTATCATCTTTGCCCTTACTAATCAGGCTGTGAACCTTGTTCACATAGGTGTTGCAGGTATGTATGAAAAGATGAAGGAATTATATGGGCACACTTGTATACTGAAAAGTATAATTATTTTAATTAGTTATGTCACAAAAGGTCACACTTTTTTGACAGGCTGTTTTTATTTTTGACTCAGATTGAGTTGGCAGTCACCCGAAACCCTGTCAGTTTTACATGTGCTATTATTTAACCACATTATCTTTCCCATCTTGTTCTTGTGCAATTGTTTTTCTGAAATCTAAGTGTGGGGTTGATTTACACAGCCTGTTAAATTCCATTTGCTAGCTCCAGACTATTATTCCCACCTGTCAAGATAATTTTGGTTGTCGACTTTGTCATCTAATATTTTCCACAACTCTCCTGGGTTTATGTTATCTTCATAATAGATAATCATGCCATATCCATCCACTTATCCATCCATCTTTCTACTCATCAACTATATATTGAATACCCTACAATAGGCTAGGCACTTTTCTAAGTTTTGGGGATATAGTAGAGAATAAACAAGAAAAAAAACTCCATTCTTCTGTAGCTTTCATTTAAGTAGGGAAGACAGACACTAGCAAAGATAAGTAAGTTGCATGTATGGTATGATAATGACAAGTGCCAAGGAGAATAACAAAGAAGGGAAGAGAGATAAGAAGAGAGGTAGGGATGTTTTACCGTTTAGATAGTGTAGCCAAAGAAAGAGACTTTCCTGTAACTTGACATTAATCCATTAACTGGCATCTTTGGGGTACAACTTACTAATTCACTGAAACTCTCTATCACTTAGGCATCTAGCCTGCATTTCTCTATACCACACTTAAAGATATTTTGACATGTACTAAAACTTAGATGTTCAGTATCTGTGCCCTTTCCCTAAGCTAGTGCCTAGGTTAGTCAAACTCTTACATAAGAGAAAAAAAGCTTGATGTGAAGGATTATTTTTTCCCATGTTAACTTGAAGTAGGTCTTAGTGATTAGCAAGTACCATGTCTGAGTAGTGATGGCTCCTATGGACAGAGACTCATAGGCCATTTTGTACCCTTATGGGCCTTGGCCTCATCTGTAAAGCACAGATGAAAAGGCTAAATTCTCTTGATGATATTGTTGGAAATTATTTTTTTTCCTCAGTAAGCTTTGGCAAATATAATTCTCAATAGCAAACCACACCCTTGGCTCTATCATTTCAATCTAAACCCAAAGTTTGCCTCTTTGA
Source organism: Tonatia bakeri (assembly GCA_004024845.1). NCBI lineage: Eukaryota > Metazoa > Chordata > Mammalia > Chiroptera > Phyllostomidae > Tonatia > Tonatia bakeri. Next base: position 24,002 of record PVIA01007795.1, read on the forward strand.
TGCCACCTCTTTCCCCACCTCCTGTTTCTTTAGGCACACCTTTATTTTTGCAGGGGTTGAGGCTGTCAGGAGATAGAGGCCTTTGTGCTCTCAGGTAGCTCTATCCAGGTGCACTGCTGTTATCTTCAAATTTACCTGCAGGCTGCAGTGTTGCTGTGATTATCTCCTAGTCCATATACAAGGCTGTTTTCCAGGTGTACAAACACGTTGGGTGAAGGTTTCAAGTAGACATTGACTTTATACAGGAGACAAAGAAAGTATGTGAGATTATCTATGTGCTCCATGAATAAAGGTAAATGCAAGTACCTTCATTAGGGCCCCACAATGTTTGTGACTAATCTTACCTCTCTCCTTCTCTGGTCTCAGTTTCTCTTTGTACATCAATTGACTAGACTACACTATTTCTAAATCTAGTTCTCTAGCCCTAAAATTCAAATTCTGTGTATTTATTTAATTAAGTGACCAGGGCAATAATTACTTGGAGCCCTGATTTCTTAAATATTCAGTCTGATGAAAAATAAAATGTGTGACACACGAGTACAGCTATTTTGCTAAGAAAGAAAAGTGTGGGATAGGACTAGAAACCAAGGAAGCCCAACGGGAGGTACAATCCCAATTGGTGAGCTGAGGCCAGTGTGGTCAAATGGCATGCCTGTGACTCAGTGGGAGATTAAACACAGTGGCAACAACAAGAAATGCAGCAGCAGGAATAGAAGATCCCCACAAAATTTGCATTGTGCAGCAAACTCTGACATGTTTTTTCTTCCTGCAACTCCAACTTGCCTTCCTAACCTCATTTGCACTTGTACAGGAGAGAATGTACAAGAAATGTGTCCTTTCTGGAAAACAAATACGGACAATGTTAGAGTGCTTCTGTGGTCAGAATGGCCCTTTGTTCTGCTTCTTAATGACTAAATATCATACTATGAAAAGGGTTATGCAACCCTGGTAGAGTTGAGTCCTCATGCCAGAGTGGCTGGAAGTGTGTAATTTTCAGAAAGCTATGACTGCAGCCTTGGAGTTGCGTAAGAAGTCATTTCTGAATCCAGCCGAGGCTTGCTCCTTATTACAGGCTCCAGGCTTTTACCCCCAGTAGTTTTACATGCTCGTTAATATTTAAACTGTTGAGTAGTAGTAGAATATTTTGTAAGCTTCAGTCATGTTTGCAGAGTTCAGTGTGGGGCTAGGAGCAGAACAGGCAGGGCAGGAGCAGGGCATAAGGGAGGAGGTCTTATTTGTTTATCTTAGAGAATTTTGTTCTTCTGTTAGCCCTTGGGTAGGTGTAAAATTTTCTCCTTTTCCATAAGAAAGTTTAAAAAAAGGCCTCTTCAAGTCAATTTTGAAAAAACAGTTCTTAAAAAAAAATCTCTGCAGAACTACTGTAAAGGACACATAGACAAAACCGAGGGAGAGGGTGTGAATAAGGGAGGGAGGAGGGTTTGGCTGGGGTGGGGGGGAGTGTTGGGGAGAAAATGCAGGCAACTATAATTAAACAACAATAAATTAATTTATGAAAAGAAATTCTGCAATAACCTATTATTTTAAAAAATAGACCTCAAATATGACTTTAATTTTTTAAATAATTGAAAAAAATTAGTGTAGCCTCTGGTCAGCTACCAGAATCTTAAGGGTAAGAACAAAGGTATTTCATCTGGTAGAACCCCATTCACACTAGTGACAAAGACTGACAGGCTAATGTGCTCCAGACTCAGTCCAGAGAAGCTCTCCCTCAGAACTCTGATGGGCTACTTGTCCTTTAGAAGAAAAGTCTCTTGACCTCCATATATCTGTCTCCTCTCTGCAAAGTTGGGGTAAGTTCTCTGTCTTACTGTGTACATTTGTGGCTCCTATCACTGTGGGATCTAGGCACAGAGACAAAAACATCAGGGAAAATACAAACTTGTATATTATGGGAGTAAATGCCATCTGGCTTCCTGGAGTCCCATTTGGCTTACACTGCCCAAGGACTTGACCCCAGGGTGGTTTGCAAAGACTCAGAAAAAGTGTAGACAAATCCAGAAGTCCTTGTTTTCATATGAGAGAAGTAACAAGGTGGTGTTTGTGAAGTATAGCAAAATTGCTAAAGTTTTAAAATGTGCTAATGTCTGTCTTCTCTCCATCAAAACAGCTAAAAGGCTCATATGCTTAAAGGAATGAGAAAGTGATTCTTCTTTCTTTCTTCCCTGCCCCACCCATCCTCCTTGCCTTCTGCCCTCCCTCTCTGCCGTTTCTCTTTCTTTTTCTGTTTTGTTTCCCTTCCCTTTTAGTAAAATATGCTTGTTTCAGCTGTAAAGTAATGCACATTAATGGTAAAAATATTTCTTCCAAATAAAATAAAAATATGTAAGGTGAAAGAATAAAATATTTTCTCTAGACCCCCAATCTCTTCAGTCCTATCAGTTACCTTCAAGGTAACTCTACAATTTAAGCATTTCTTAAAATCTTTCTGAAAGTTCCCTCCGCATGAACTAGCATTCATACATAAAGATATTTCATGTGAATGGGGCCCATAGTCCATGCATTGTTCTGCAGCTTGTTCCCTCCTCTGCCCCCAACGTAACAGATAGCTTCCTATAATAGGAGAGACCCACCTATTCACTTTATAACTGCTGAGTAGTCTATTGTGCGGTTGTAGTCCAATTAATTTAACCAATGCCTTAAATTGGTACTAAGTGAATTCCAGTTTGGGTGATTATAGACAACAACGCTGCTACACGCATTCTGGCACACATGCACACTTTGCACAGTTGAGAGAGCAAACCCTTAGGATAAATTCTTAGCAATAGAATTGCTGGGTCAAAGGATATGTGCATTTTACACTTTAATAAATATTGCCAAATTGCCCTGCAAAATGGTTGCATTCATTTACAACTCTGTTACAGAGTATGAACAGTCTATTTCTTCAAAACTTCGTGAACTTCATGTTCTATCAAACTTAAATCTTTGCCTATAGGCAACAAAAGACAAGTCATTGTTTTCATTGATATTTTAATTATGAAATATTGAATATTTTCAGATGTTTTGAACTATATGCATTTCTTTTTGTGGAAACCATCTGGTCTTGACTGCTATTCATTTCTACTTCATTTTAAGTATTTAAAAAATTGATTCATAAAAGATGTGTTTTTTTTGTCATTAGCTTTTATTTTTCAGATAGGTAGGTCACAAATACATTCCTTGTTTGTCTATTTTTTAAACAGATAGAAGTTTACAATATTTATGGAGTCAGACTTACTTGCCTACTCTTGGATAGAATTTAGGGTTTGCACCATGTTTAGATGAACCCTGAACACGCAAAGACTAAAGCTATTGCATGCTTTCTTTTAGCACTCATATGGTTTGCTTTATACAAGTATATTTTTGCTATTTCATACAATTATTTTGGTGTATGGAGTGAGGTAAGGATTCAGTTTGAGGCAATTTTATGGGCTCTATGTGGTTTTACAAATCAACCTATTACCTATAGTGACATACTGCCAAGTGAAAGTTTTGTACTCCCATGGAAACAAAAAAGTTAAGTCAGGCTTTTTGTATAGTCCACACAAGAACTTGGCAAAGTACTTGGCTGTACTGTGAAGGAGGCCTCAGTGCAAAGGAGAAGATAGCAAGAAGATAGGGAGAAAAGTGGAAAACTGAGGGATTCTGGTGAGAAGAGAAAAACACAAACTTAAAATGAGAATAATCATCTATGCGCATCAACCATGGGGCTAATAAGGCCTGTTTCTACTTGAACAGTATGAGCAATGAGGAGAGAGAATTTACTGAGCTGTAGAAACAATGGAGCAAATGAATTTTATTTATCTTTCTTCCATTTAGCTCTGCTCAAGAAGAAAAGAAGGAATACACAATGTTTTTGTTACTTTCATTTTAACAATATTTCTGGAGTGACTTTTCTTGGTTTAACAGATAAAAAATCTTATTTGAAGGTCAAAAGATCTCATTCACTATATCCACTAGGTTTTCAATGTTCCTTCCATGTGTGGAGGTATTTTTTCCTTAAAGATCGAGTAAGTTAATTGCACAATGAGTAACATTAGAGGTTTGTATTTCTTGGCAGGAGTGATATGATATGCATATTGGCAAAGATCTACATGACTTTGATTTGCAACATAAATAGTATCCTATAGTTAAAATTTTGGCTAATTTAGTTAAAAGGTATTGAAGAACTCTTTATCCCCCAGGTGTCTACTACAAGTTAAATTGTGTGATTTGTGTAATAATTGTAAGTCAATTGATGAAGATTTGATTTTATCATTAAAGGCTAAGATGTATTACCACTACTATTAATACTGATTAACATTGGTGTCATATACTGTGTACATATGGTATGCAACAAGTAGATGTGTGTGTGTTCTAATTTAATCCTAATGTCCCCTAAGAGTCCTACAAGACCAATACCATTATGTCTACCCTACAAATGAAGAAACAGAGGCTCAGGTTGACTAAGAACCTAGTGTAAGATCACAAAACCATTGAGTACAGAGTTGAAACTTAACCCAGGATTTCATAACTATCCCTCACCTCAAGGAGAGGTGCAGATACAATGAGATGTAGGGCAATTTCCAGTGGAACTTTAACTCCACATGAACTTAAAAAATCTAAATTGATCATGCACTTTCTTCCCCCCCATCCCCCACCCCATCAGATATTCTATCTCCTTGTTGCTGTGGAAGCCTTACTTCTAGGTCCAAAGAGCCTCCATCTGAGCCTCCACTGATATTCCTACTGATATTCCATCTAATATTTCAACTATCCCAAGATAGTCCATATGAAGGCTTGGGCAGAGCAGGGAGCCTCTCCCAGCCTGGCCATATTTAGCTTCAGGAAGAATGAGGGCTTGCACAAGGCAAGGGGATGGGGTGGAAGAGGTCTGGCAGTGGCTCTTAGATCTCTACCTGCTGGCCAGGCATCCATGATTAGCCCCTGTCTTGATTATAACTGTCCCTCAATCTACCCCTTGCTACTTCTTTTTAACCATCTGTAACCTCTTCTCTAACCTGATTCTTCCCCTAAAGAATGTTCAGTTTTTGTTGATCTTAAAAAGGAAGAGTAAGCTTCTCTAGACTCTCTTTTCCCTCCAGCATTTCTCTGACCTGTCAGTGCTCCTGAGATGATTTGTCACAGTCACTGGTCCCATCCCCAGCCTATCCCCATCTGGCTCCCAGCCCCACCCAATTTCTCTGCAGTGGGGCTTTCTAAGGTCACTGTTAGTCTTGCTGGGAAGTTAAACCCAATTATCATATTGGACACATCCGCTCTTCATAAAATGTAATTTTTCCTAGTTTTTATGATTCCATACTTTTGTGGTTCCCTCCTTTTCAGTTTCCTTTACTGGTGTATTAAATATGAATACTGACCTTGGCTTTCTTGTCTTCTCCCTTTGCTCAGGAGCACTTTACTATTAGCTTCAGGGACTGTGTTATTTCCCCTGTTCTTCCCTTACCCCCTGACCCTGCCACTTATATATATAAGAAATATATATATATATTTCTTATGTAAGTTCTGTATGATATTATTGTATATTTTTTCAACTGATTCCCCAAAAAGCATATTATACCCCCAATTAAGCTCAGCTCACACTTCCCTGTCTTCATGGTTGTAAAAACTATATACTGATGTTTCCCAATCTACATCTCCAGCCCAGATCTTTCCCGAACTTGAGATGTGTATATTTAAATGCTTACCTGATTGTTCCACTTAAATATTCTATAGGTAACTCAAACTTTGAGGTGAAACTCCAAACTGCACTCCAGGCTATGGTTAGCCTTAGAAAAAATTAGAAAAATATACATTTCTCAAAACATTTTACTTTCATTTGGTAAATATTGTGGTAATTTATATGCGAAAGTATGACTGTGGTATGAATGTGGTCCCCTTTCTTTTTGCAGTGTGTTAAGGACTGAACCACGACATGCTTACCCCCTCTGGTGTGTAAGCACAGTTGACTCCTTCTCGACACCTTTGCTGCATGGATGGCCTCACATCCACCCAGAGTGCTTTTCGTGTTCCCCCACATCCAGTCAGTCTCCAATTCCTGGTTGCCCACCTTAAAGGACTTTGGAACCTGCCTACCCTTCAACCCCATTGTGGGCAGATTGACCACAGCATTTCACCTGCACTGTTGCATCAGCCTCTAGCTTTCCTCTGGTTTCCTCCTACCCATTCTGTTCTTCACAGGGCAGCCAGATTTATCTTTACAGGGGACAAAGCAGTGTTTTGCTAAAAACACTCCAATGACTCCTTATTATCCTCAGAATGATGACCAAGGTCCTTCATGTTCTGCCTTGTATTTATCTCTCTTCTTGGTCTCCTTTTCCACACAGTTTCTGCAGTTCATGTACACAGACAGTTTGCTCCTTTCTGACTGTGCTGTACGCTCTCTTGCCTTTTTTTTTTTTTTTTTTTTTTTGACCTGGAAAGCTTCCTCTTCACCCCTAGCCCTTTACCTCAGGTTTATTCATAGTCTAGGATTCAGTGGAAATACCACAGCTTACAAGAAGGCTTTTCTAAATCCCTGGTGCCTGGGGATGATGCACCTCTTCTATGGCTACATGGCATCCAAGACTTACTTCTGGTATAGCACTTCTACAAGTACAGCACTTGTCAGCTCACAGTGAGCCCTGAAGGGCAGGGGCTGTGTTTTTCCCTTGCTTCATCAGTTCTAGTTACTGGGCATATAAGAAAGTGCTCACAAAGTTTTGGAATTGAACAAAATCCATGGAAGAACTTCATTATAACCTTAGATTTCCTATTCATATTATTTAACTGGAAACTTCTTGATTTATTGAAAGCACTCAACAGACCAAAAAGTATAAAAGAAAAGTAAGGCATTTGCTATTTAAAAATGGTTCCAACAAGAGAGTGGTGCTGTGCACCTCTACCCCACAACCTCATCCAAACAGGTCTGCTGTCTAAGACTCGGGTTAAAAGGTCTACTCCATTGCTTGTGGCATTAAATGTTTCTCTCATCAAGAGGAGCCTCTGACTCTTTTTCTCTCTCCCAGGATTAAGGTATAATTCCATCTGATGGAAATGTAGCATCTTCAAGAGGAAGAATACAGCTTCATTATGCTCTTAGGGTCCTGGCTTATCAATTGCTCACTCTCATTTCTAAATAATAATAACTCTAAGTAGCGCTCACAAACGCTAAGTATGTGCCATACGCTATTCTAAGCACTGTGCATATGATAACTCACTTAATCTTTACAAGAACTTTGTGAGGTAATTACTATTATTGTCATTATTATTCTCATTTTATGAATGAGGAAACAGGTACAAAGAGGTTAAGAATTTGACTAATGTTACAACAGATAATACAAGGTACAGCTGAGATTCAGACCTGGGCAGTCTGGCTTCAGACTTCATGCTCTTAACTATTATAGAACATTGACCCTGAAATTTAAAAATCAGTTCTAGACACAGGACTTGCCACTGGGTTGGGGATCCCATGGTAGGGGTAACTGTGACCAAGAGATTCTGTCCCCAGATGACAGCAAATGATGAGGGTAAGCCCAGTGGCTCAACACCTGATCACCAAGGCTTGGGAATACCCACTTCACTCTGTGGTGTTCTAGAATAGACTCCTACAACCTTAGGATACAACAGCCAGTTTCTAACTAGTCAAGAAAGTTGTGTCCAGTGTTAGTTAGACTATCGATGGCTTGAAATCATCCATGGTAGGAGCATTTACACCATGAAAATTGGCAAACACTACAAATTAGAGGCCACATCCCAAGCAGTGTCCTGCTAGGAGATCCTAGTCTTGACTGAAAGAGCCTGGTGTGAGCCCAGAGGATAATTTTTATTTTCCCAGGGCCTGGCTAAGTTGAACTAAATTAGATTTTTTTTTAACCCTGTGAGACATTTTCAGTTGCAGCACGAAGCTCTTTTTGATGGCATGAAATGCCACTCAGGCTAATGCATTACAGTTCAGAAATGCCAGTGAATGAACATTTCTCTGCCTCCTCCAACCCCCAAACATCTTCATCAATGACTCCCTTGTCCCTTTATTCACTAGTGGCTTCTTTTTGAGGTAGGCATTTTATATTGTTCTCAGGATTTCCACATGGCCTTAAGCTCTAGTTATTCACAGTCATAGTTGGCTTGATAACTCATCCTTTACTTGTTGCCTTCAATTTATGGGATCGATTCCTTGTGCAAGTTCTGGTATTTCTTGCACTTACCAAAAAAACTTGTAGCCTAATTCATATCTGAGAGTACTCCTAGGGACACCCCAACTAAGAGGGGTTGAGTAGATGGTCCCTGGTTCTGGAATTCAAAGGCAGGGTGTCCTGGCCTAGGAACTGTGGAGCCTAAGGCCTCCCTCCCATGCTGGGCCTGCCTCTGGGCCTTTTGTATTTCAGAGATTCAGTTCTGTGGTTTGCTGGTTCTGTTGCCCTTCTTCATTGTGTGGGCCCTGTTTTCCCGTCATGCTCCTGTGGGTGAGGGTGCATTGCTTATTGCCCAGCCTGCTCCCTAAGCAAGTGCCCATTTCTCCAGGGCACCTTGTAGCATCTAAAAGAGTTTTGCTCAGTGAAAGAGTGACATAAGCCCATTATCATCATCTGACGCTACCTGAGAATTGTTTCCCCCTGAGCCCAAGTAGATCTTGCCTGGGTCTCAGTCCAGGACGGCAGTGTGAACTTTGCTTGAGGAAGTACCAGCTCACATGGGTGCGACCATAGCAAACATCCCCAGCATGATGTTTGAGGAAGCAGTCTGTTTGAACTGGTCTGTTCCCTGGTCTGGCAGGGAGTCAAGATTTTGAGCTGATGTGTTTGATTATACTGATCCCATTTGTTCTTTAGATTATTTCTGACTTAGAACTAAAGCCTGCCTTTGGCTACTGGAGGTGCTCAGTGCTAACAACATGTTTTCATTTGGTAGAAGGGCAAACAGGGGAAATAAGGAATAATTGAGGAGCCAGGGACGCAGAGCTGCAGCTGACCCAGAAGCCAAGCTGGAGGGCCAAGCAGGGGTATGGCTCATTCCCAAGTCACTAAAGTCCTGTCCTGGCTGTCCTACATCACTCCCATTTCCCTGGAGTCTGATTTCTAAATGTGTATTGTGATTTTAAGTCCTGCATTTTCTTCCTAACTTTAGTAAAAAGCAAGGATCAAAATAATCTGTGGAAGGAATTTAAAAGTAAATTTATTCAAGTACAAAATGTGGTATTATTTCATATCCTGAAACAAAGAAAATGTGGCTATCAAGAGGGAAAACTGATTGTAGCCTTTGGGCAGCAGAACTTAACATCACATTGACTGCATGAATTGAATTCACTGCTGGTTACCAGAAGTGTTTTATTCATACCTAATACCTCTGCTAATGAAGTATCAAAGGTAAAAGCTTAACACTGGCAGCAGGAATTTTTTTTGTATTGTGTTTGTCAATGGAAGTGTGTGTTTTGTGTATAAACCTTATGTACTTTAAGGCTAGCAAGTGGGCCCACTTGGACCCTGCAGTTTGAATTAGCAAAGTGTGAGGAAGGGAAATTGTGTTTGTAATGAAACAATGGTTACTTCTGTCTCCCCACCCCTTTTTCTCTTTTTTCCTTTTAGTAGAATTTGAGCCCCATCATCATCATCATCATTATTATTATTTACAATGGCTTTTTAAAAATATTTTATTTATTTATTTTTAAAGAGAGGGGAAGTGATGGAGAAAGAGAGGGAGAGAAACACCAATGTGTGGTGGCCTCTTGCATGCCCCCCACTGGGGACCTGTCTCCCAACCCAGTCATGTGCTCTGGCTGGGAATTAAACCAGTGACATTCAATCCACTGAGCCACACCAGGCAGAGCCACAGTTTTTTAATTTTATAACTTAGAATGAATCAAATGATGATATTTCAGACAAGAGAGTGAGCCAAAGAAGGGGAATGGAGTTGGGGGCAATCAGAGAAGTGTGAGGAGAAAGATCTTACCCAGCAGAGCACTTTGGCTTCCTTCGCACATTACCCTGTGTAAGCAACCAACCAGCGGCCCCACATGTTGAATCAACTGTGAGTAAAGACATGCTAGTTTTAATGTCCTGTGACTCATTAGGAAAGCCCTACTAAGCAAGTTTTGTTTCTCAGGCCGAATCTCTGAGCACAAACACTTTGATATTGTGCATGGGCACTGCTCCAAGAGGTGACTTGGGTCACCAGACATCTCTTTTTATTTTTTTACTTTTTAAAAATATTTTATTTACTTATTTTTAGAGAGAGGGAAAGGGAAGGAGAGAGGGAGAGAAACATCAAAATTGTGGTTGCCTCTTGCATGCCCCGCTCTGGGGACCTGGCCTGCAACCCAGGCATGTGCCCTGACTGGGAATCAAACTGGGGACCCTTTGGTCCACAGGCCAGTGCTCAATCCACTGGGCCACACTAGTGAGGGCACCAGACATCTCTTTTTAATCACAAGTCATTCTGGGGTTATATATTGGAAAATATGGGCACAGATTTATCTTTACTAGTTCCAAATCGGCTGACATCTCTTACTGACTTCAAACCCCTGTGTAAGTTCAACAAGTAGTTATGAAGCAAATGCTGGAGTTTGTGTGCATGAATGGAGAAGATTTCAGTTACAGCCTTTCACCTTCTTGAGTCTAGGCAGAGGCACTGCATGGGATGGAGTCTGCTTCAGCCAAAATCCAAAATGATCCACATCATTTTGCACTAAACAATGATATGGTCTTTCATTGCATTTATAAATGTCCCCAGAGGCAATTCTCAAATAGGTTCAGCTAATAAATATGAGAACTAATAATTACCTTTTTTTAAGATTGCAGACTTGTGCATCTGCTGTGAGAAGTCAAGAGTGTCCAGTTTGCTTGACATTTCCCTGATATTCTGACACTTATGATTACAGAATTGAGGTGCAAGTAGTAGTCAGGAAGCAAGGGGAATGAATTGTGTTTGCATGATCTCTCTCACTTTGGGAAAGCTTTATGAAATTTGGTGTTGTTAGGTGAGTATATTTGACAGGTTTGGGTGATGTCATGTAATGCTGGTAGTTTCATCTTGGGTCCCTCTTCCAGTGGACTTTCCTTGTAGGGATGCTGGGCATTGATCCAGGTTTTAGAGTTTGTAGTATCCCCTAGGAGTTACTTGGTCAACTAATCCAGGCTTCAGGAAGCCAGTGGGGCTGTAGTAATCTTGTTTTCTCCTCCACTTGGGCCATCAGCTCTTAGTTCTTTGTCCTTTCTCAACTACCCAGCCAAAAGAAGAAAACAGCATGTCTGAATGTGGGAGGAACACTTAAAGGGTAAGTCTCAGCATGGTGTCCCTTCTAGGTGGTTGTCCCTGACACAATTCCCATGTTGAAGTGGAGGAGGCACCTATGCCATAGGCTGCATTGCCCAGAGTGGGAAGGGCCAGCTGGGTGCTATGTGTGATTTAAGATACACCAGGAAGTTTACTCTTCCTCTGAAAATACTCCCCTTAACTAACACATTAGTTGAAATTCCATAAATAAAGCTTAATTTCCTTTATCTTGGGTTGTTATTGGGAAATAGCCCTGGTTTGGGCAATACAGTAAGTCTTACCATTCATTCTTTATACAAAGTTTATTTGTTGAGTTATGTTATATTAAAATATAATCTACATAGCAACACATACTTTTTAGGTGTACAGTACTGAGTTTTGATCAATGTATACAGTCATGAAACCATTTCATGATCAAGATGTAGATTATTTCCATCACCCTCAAAGTTGACTTTGCCCCATAGAGTCCCCATCCCAGTCCCTGGCAGCCACTGATCTTATTTCTGTCCCATTTGCCTTTTTCAGAGTGTCATACACATGGATTATATGGATGTAACCTATCAGGACTGACTCCTTTCAGTCAGATATTTGGGGTGTTTTGGAGTGTCCCTGTGTGACTGAGCTCAGTATTCCATGCTTTTGTTTTGCTAAGTAGCCATTCATTGTGTGGGGTCCCTTAACTTGTTGTTTGTCCCACGTAAAAGGGGAAAGAGCTAGCTGTGCTATACTGATTGCCTGGTCTCCCACTTCACATGCCCACTATCATCTGTGAATCACACATCCTCTTACTGGGGGTCTGTGGCTATCCAAGGAAGGCCAACAAGAGGAAAGAGTTCACAAAGGAAGGGGAGCAAGAACAAGAAAGCCACCTTGGCTGACTCACACTGCTCCTGGGGTGACCATACAGGATGGTAAGGAGGTTACCAATGACAGAAACTCAAATGAATGTGAGGCAAGCGGGACTGGATTGGAAGGATTTCCCTGAAAAGGAGAGGAGACAGGGGGTCCCATAGCAGAACCTAATGGACTCTTTTATTGGGGCACCAGGAACAAGTCAACTCAGCTCAACTCATACTTGGTCCTCAAATCTCTCTGCTCTGGGTTTAGAATCCTGGGGAAGAAAAGGCCTGCTTGGCTTGCCTTAGACTAGGAGATGAACCCGCAGAATGACATAATATAGGAAGAGGTGGCTCTTCCTCAGGAAATCAGGGTGCTGGGACCAGGACAAGGGGCAGATGCTGGGATAGCAGATACAAATGTTGACTCCCCCAGAAAAAAATAGCACCTCTGCCAAAGGAGGGTGGGTCAATCTGCAGGGATCAGGTAACTCTTATCATTTATGCTTTATTTAGGCCTGAGAATGTATTTGGAATATACTTTATTATTTTCAGGGCTTTTCTCTAGTTTCCAGATTTGCCCTCATTTAGTATTCCTGCATTTATTTTATTTTAGTATTTAACATTAGTATTTTTATGTTATATTTGTACACACACATGCATACATTAGTTTCCATGCCTGGAGTCCCTTGGTACTAGTTGCATTTTTAGGTTGTATTGACTCTGCTACCCTGAAAATTGCTTTTTGTATCTTTGGATTTTGTTTTTAAATAAATAAATGAAGAGCTGATCTGATCCTGTCATTCCAGGATTTGAAGCCTGGCCGGGAAGCCATTGCTGCAGCCATGAAAACTCCCTGGATGCCTTGCTTGTGATGAAACCTACTGAAAATATTGCAACCTCTCTCAGCCTTAACTTCCTGTCTATGAAATAAGCATGCGTTTTACACCTAATTCTGAAAGCTAGGATTCTGCAAAATTTAAGTTGTTGAGAGCGCGTTGTGAGAAAATGTTATTGGAAAATACATGGTACGATCCATTAGAATGACAAGTTGCACATGCCCATTGCACCCTAATGATCTCAAATATGTTTTGTGTTGTATATGAGTATTTTATTTATATTGACTAACTCTATAATGAAACTTGTTCATGAAATACACATTTGATCCCATGTTGATTGAGTTTAAGGGAAGGAAATAAAATCCATTTGTATGACATCTTGGACATTCTATGCAAGTTTCATGGCTGTGAACTCTGAGTGGAGGTGTGTGCCCATGTTCTATGTAAAAAACCTTAGTCATACTGAGGCTTAGAGGGGTGACCCTCTCCCTTAGTCACCCAGCTGTGAAAGCCAGAGCCATAATTGGGACTTGGGACTTCTTGGAATTTTTATTTGGAATTCTTTCTTGGACCACTTCTGTGATTTTGAGTGTTACTAGACATTTAACTACAATAAGCATAGTCGACCAAAGGTGACAAAGTTTTTCTGCCTTTTCCCTTAATGGTTAGAAATTGGTGATCAGAAAAAAATATGTCAGCAATGTTGAATATGTATATTATTTTGAGCTTCAGGTTTGATAAAAATGCTCAGTTATGGCAAGTGTTCTTCTAAGTTGAACTTTTCCTGGACAGAGCAGCAAAGAGGGCCCTGGAGTGGTAAGGGAAATGCTGTATTCTATTAATGTTTATATTTGGCTGTAGCTCACCAAAAATCAAGGTTAATACATACAGTTCTCTCTTCTAGTCTGTGTATAAGCTGGCAAATGACAGGAACAACATTTGTTTCTAATCACCCATCCATCTTAATAATGCCAAACAGATACAGTACAGAAACTGTTGCATGACAACCAGCATTTCGTGACATGGGAATCTTTGCCAGTTTGAAAGAGGACCTCGAATCTGGGAAAAGTTACATTTTTATGCTTTTGATCATGATCTTAGAAGATATTTATTAGGTCCATTGGATGACAAGATTAAGCATTAAAAATTATATTGTTAAAGTGTAAATATTTAATGGTTTCACTAGAGAACTATACCGTAGTGTTTGAAAGCAGAAAATATTTACTGAAGGACTTTTTGGGGTTATCTTTCTAGAACCAAGGCAAAGCTCAGCTATTATGGTCTAAAGAATTAGAAAAAATACTACAACAGAGGAGCAATATCTTTGTATGCATGATACCAATGAAGTTCCTTAATGTGTAAGAAATTTGGTAGTCATGTGGATGCTTTGAGTTGGCATTTTTTTTTAAAGCTAAGGGAAGGCAAATTATCATAAGAAGTTTTAGTCTCTTTCCAATGTGAGAAAGGGGCCATTTTTGTTTTGGGCTTGGTGTGGGAAAATAGGAGAAGTGGGCGTCAGGGAATGCCCTTTCGTTGCCCTTTCGTTAGTGCTTGTCACCAGAGAGCAGGGACTGCTGAGTCACAACCAGTCCTCTAGCGGACTGTCTTTTCTCAGCACAGACTCCTTGCTGCCCTTGGCTGGGGCGTGTATTTGGTGCTCTGCAAAAGTGAAAGAGAGCAGCACTAATTTCAGCTGTGGTAGCATGCATACTCCCTAATACACTGAGGCTAAACGGTCTAAGACACCCCACATGCAGGTCTCTCAGAAAAGGGGTGGCAGTGACCTCTTCTAGAAAAGGACAATTAAGGGGGTGGGGAGGAAAGTTCTTACCAGTTTGGAAAATCTGCCTACCATTGTAATAAAAGTGAATTGAGACCATTATCTGAATAATTCAACCAAGTTCTCACAAAGTATGATTTGGTCTGAAGTATCCATAAAATTGTGTTACAGCAGAAAAAATTGTGAACTGGAAATTGGATCTTGGTTTCCACCTGGATCTGCCACAAAGATATGTTTAAGCTACTCTATGGGCCTCTGTTTTTCATCTATAAGATTAGGGTCTTTCCAAGACAGTGAATTTAACTTTGTATTTTATGTGTGAACACATATTCCCTGAGGCAGCAAAAATGTCAGTTTTGTGAAATTGTGCACTCATGGAACCAGGGTGGGCATAGGTAATTGTCTTTAGGCATGCTTCCAGCACAACAAGGTGAACCCTGGAAAGCCCCTACAGTAACCCATCTTTACCTGCTGGGAATGAACCTTTCCCTGTTATCTCCCCCCACCTTCCCTCCTCCCTCCCTCCCTCTCCTCCTCTCCTTCCCTACTTCCCTCTCTTCCTTAGAATTCATGTGGGATCAAGAATCTAATTCACAATCTAAAAGGAACCTTAGTTAGGTTGATCATCCAACCATACATAAGCTGGAAGTCAGCCAGCCAGATGATGGTTGAAGCTGTTCACTGCCCTTGCTTACATACAGGCATCAGAGGTGGGGCCCGGAATCAGGGCACAACTACAACCCAACCATTTGCTTCCATATTTACAGAAGTTGTCTTCTACATTAGAAAGAGGGGTTTAGATTTATGAGAATCTTGGGAGTCGATAACCAGAGAAGTTTTCAGTCGCCCCCCCACCCCCACCCCATGCAGCAGCCTGATTCCTGGTTGTGGGAAGGGTCTGACAGGGAGACTGGAATAGGTCCTAAACTCGGTAGCTGGGTTCTTTGGGGGCGGGCGTCCTGCAGATGCGCATTTCTCTCTTCCACTTGCCCAACGTGGCCTGGAAGGGTCTATCCGGGTGAGGGAAAACGGAACTGTAAAGCGCCAACGCGGGGGGGTCAGAAGAGTGTTCTCAACCCTTATCCTTGGCAAGGCTTACCAAAGGTCATTTGCCGAAGTAAACAGACCCCCCACCCGACTCCACAGTTCCATGATTCTTGTGGAAGCCTTGCTGCGGTTCAGCTCCTGCACGATTTCCAGCCTAAGAGGGCGAGCTGGGGGCTAGAAACACTGTGCAGTCTGTGGGACTGGCGGGCTGTGTTAGGGGGTTAGGTTGAGAGTTGGGGGAGGGACAGGCCCTGCCCTTGGCACACCCGCCGACGCGCGTGGAGCCCGGGGCGTTCTCTGGCGCCACCGAGGAATCTAGTTTCCTGGGTGGATGCCAGAAAGAACAGTCTTGGCGGGGACGCCTCGTGGCTTCCGCCCGAGGCCCGGGTCCTGCGAGCACCACCGAGCCTCATCGCTGAAGGCCTGGGTCTTTTTCTTGATGTGAGGTTCTGCAGAATTGGAACCTCTCTGGAACTTAAGCATTCCTGCAACTTTCCGCATATCTCGTAGAAAACCCGGGCTTGTGCGGTTTCCCTGTCTGGGACTCCTCCACCCAGCAAGTAGAGGCAGAAACTGCTGGAGCTGGGGCGGGGCGGGGGGGGGGGTGCGTAAAGGAGTGCCAGGGAGTCGTCGAAAGAGCCCCTAACCTTCTTCTTTCCACACCCTACACCTCCCAAAGTGATTGTCATTTGGGTCGTGGAAATAAGGGCTTGGTCATGGAACACCGACCTTAACCACTCTCTAGAAAACCTTACAGTACCTGGGGAGACAGCGCAGGGGATCCGAAGCTGAGGAGGGGACCCCGGTTAATCAGACTTAAGACTGAAATATTCTTTAGGAAGGAAGGATTTTTTGAAGGGAGAACAGCAATGATTTTAAAATATCATCTTTGCCTTCTTCTATTTTTATTTCTCTTGTCTGTGCCTTTTAACATAAATCAGTGGCGATTTAAAATCCCCATTTGCAGAACTGTTGTCACGTACCGGTAGAAATGAAAATAGTGCTTTACAAAACTTATGTAAGAGGTAACGCCCTGCCAGAGGAGAGGCACATAGTTGGAGAGAAATGGCTACTTCAGTCAGAGATGGGAAGCATCTGAAGTTGTTGACTTCTGGCTCACCATCAATCTTAAGATTGTGTTTTCAAGAGAAAAGCAAAGAATTGATCATGGGTCCTGATCATTTCAACCCAGTGAACTCATTGCCTGCCCCCCAACCACGGGGCACTCCCATCTTTCGGTTTTATTTTCTGGTCTAATTATTGGTCTTGCAGGCACAAATCTCCACTTAAATGCTTACCTTTTGTCATAATTCACCCCTGTTTTTATCACTCTTCATGGTAATAAGTAGATAGAATGAAAATCAGTCAAACTTGTTACTTGTTAACTAGACTTAGGGATGGGCTTTTCTCTCTCTCTCCCATTCTTGCCAAAAGACAGCATCCTGAAACAAATTCCACTTTCTTTCCTCACCTCACAATATGTTGGTCCATATCATCCCCTTGGGTAAGTTGAGATCTATCCAAGAATGGCAAGAACAATGGGGCCTACATTTCGAGTCTTTGGATTTCTCATTGTTTGCATTACTCTTTAGAATATTGCAATTCATAAGTTGTTATAATCCCACTGCCTTTGAATTTATTGGGAAATGTGTGTTCACATTTTTCTGGTACTTCCTCTGATCATGACCTCCCATTTTAATTAGGGAAATTGTCTCTTCAGATCACAGCTGAAACGGGCCTGCAGCTCCACATCTCTAAATGGTCTCTTCATACAAAAGAGGAGAGTGAAACAAAAATATTACTAATAGGACTATTTACATTCCTAAAATAGGTTTTCTTTTGAGAAACACATTGAAATTCAAGTTGCTCTTAAACTTGCCCTGAGAAAATCTTTGGTGTTTAAGATAGTCATATGCCAAGATTGTTTTCTAGCTTTTTGAGCTCCAAATTGACCAGTTTGCCTGAAAACATCTGGTTGACTATAAACTTGTTAATAATGTTGGCCAGAGGATTCTTGGGCACACATCTTACGACTTGTTCTAGTAACTTGTAGGAGAATTCTTACAGAGGTTGTTGGTTTGAAGTTTTAAGAAATCTCATTGTTGGAAGTCCCAGCCTGAATACTTGTATAGCAATTTGTCAGGTAAGGAAACCTGCAGAACACCTCAACCTTTAATGAGTCATTCAGGAAAATATTCTGACCCATATGGAAGTTTCTAGAGACCCAAACCTGAACAGATTTTGGGTAAGTGGGGGTTAAAAACTCACCATCTCCTGTTACTACAAAGCATTAAAAGTCAGTTGTGAGTTTTATTTAAAAATAAGCATTATACCTGGGTTTCATAAAATTTATACATGACTATGTACACAGATACAAATAAAATAATATTAAGAATAAAAATCACACTTGCTTTCACGTGGCAGTGGCCCTGGCACCCCACATACATAATGTTAACTTTTCCTTTAAAGAAATTGCTTGGCCCAAGGAGGCCACAGTTAGAGATCACCAAGCCATGAATAAAGCTGTAGCCCGTTGCCTGCAACATTTTCAATTCAGGTTTCAAAAAATATAAATAATTTAATTACAAAACCCAAATATATATAAAATCTTTTGGCACAGCAAAGCATTGGTCAATAGCAGAGAAATGACTTAAGATCTGTGACACCTCTCTCACATTCAGTCATACCTGTAAATTACACATATGTACTCATGGAACAGGGGTCCAATAAACCCCAAACAGTAGTCATATCATTTATCATATGGAATAGTTCCCTGATGTGCTTCTTTCCCGTTTTTTGTTAGTAACAAATCAATGGAAAGTGCGACAAAAATAGTAGGAGTGACGGGGTGCCTGGGCAGTAAGAATAGAGGAAAAGTCTGTGAAGGGAAGGAGGGAGTTAGGGTACAGGCTTGGTAAAGAAATGCTAACAGTTATGAAAAATTGCTTTGGTCTTCTGTCAAGCTACAAAAGAGGAAGGAAATATTCTGGACTAAGTTAAAGCACTTCTGTCAAAAAAATCCTTTAGCTTTAAGGCATTGTTTGATGGAGAATTTTCTTTTAAAGTTTCCTTTTCTCTGGACAGAAAGGGCAAAACCCTGAACCTGCAATACGTCCTCCTCGATAGCGCGCACCCGGCGGGGCTTCGGCGCGCTGCTCAGGCCAGGAGTGTCTCCACAGGGTAGGTCAGGTGCGGGCCCGGGCCCCGGACCGAGGCTGCCTGCAGGGCTGCGGGCAGCCTCCGGGGGCAGTACAGGTGCGCGGCGCCGCCAACCGCCGGGCCTCGGAAAGGCTTGGCAGTGGCGGAGGCGGAGAAGGGCGCGAGCAGGAGATGGGGCGCTGGCTCGGACGCACCACACCCGCAGAGCGGCAGTACTGCCCCGCCGGAGGTGCTAGGGAGGAATGCGGGATATGCGGGCATCGGAGGACAGGGCGTGGCGCCCCACGGAAGCCGCACTCCGGAGGCTGAGTCTCCGTCGCGAGGGCTGCGGAAAGGCTTGCTGAGGATGTTGTCTATGGCAAAAGAGCTGGAGAATTTGCTCATGGGGCTGACACGCCCCTCCTGAAGGGCGGGGGACCTCCCTTGGGGGGAGCCCAGGGCGGCGGGAGCTGGACCTGGGGAAGCAGCCTCCTCCGGCCGCAGCCCTGGTGCGGGGTCCGCCGCCCGGTGGCTGAGGCGTTTGCGGCGGCGGCGAAAGACCCCGTCGGCGAAGGTATACTCGCTGTTGGGGTTGAGCATCCAGTAGTTATCCTTGCCCCAAGGCCGCGAGGGGTCGCGCAGCACCTTGACGAAGCAGTCGTTGAGCGACAGATTGTGGCGCACCGAGTTGCGCCAACCCGTGTAGCTGCCGCGGAAGAAGGGGAACTTGCACATGAGGTACTCGTTGATCTCAGCCAGAGTCAGGCGCCCACCCGCGGAGTCACGGATGGCCATGGCAATGAGCGCGATGTACGAGTATGGGGGTTTGGGCCGCCGTGTGTACGGCTTGGTGCGCCCACCCTCACTGACCGTCGAGCTCTCGGTACCGGACCCAGCCGCTCCCGCCTCCACGACCCCCGCAGTTGGTGCCGCGGGGCCCTCCTCTTCGATCGAAGGCTCACCTCTCGCATTCCGCTTGTCGCAGCCCGCAGCTGGGCTGTTGGCCGCACAGTCCCCATCCGAACCCAGCGAGTCGTCGCCGGCTGCCGACAGCGGAGAGGGCGCGTCGCTACCGCCTGCGCCCTCCAGATCACTACCCGGCTTGTCCCCGTGGGCCGCGCGGGGGCTGAACACCTCCAGCTTCATGCCCGCGCACCCTGTCCCTGCCCAACACCCTACCCTTTTCCTCTGAGCGGTCTTGGGAAGCTGGTGCGGAAGACAGTGGTGGCGATTCCGGCGCCAGGAGTCCTCGACTTCCTCTAACGAGAGCTCTCCCCGCTCTTGGCGAGAGACAGTCACTTTTCCATAGAAGAGTCCTCTTCCGCTGGAATTTTTCTTTGGAGGGATTGTGCTTATTGGATGAACTAAGAGGGACAGAGAGGGAGGAGTTGGGTGGGCGCTGTCTTCAGTTCGAGGATAAGAGACTTCGGGGTGAATGTGTGCAGGGGTGCGGTTTCAACCTCTGGTTTCCAGGCACAAGGGCCTTGGGGTTTCCTGCTGGAAGAAACGTACGCATCTGCTCTTGGTCCAAGAGATCAGGAGGATTTCTTCACTGGACTTTCAAGGTCTTTTGCAGGAGACTTTGGGCACGGAAATGTTGCAGGCTGTTGTGCGTGCCACCCTTGGGGGGAAGTCCGGTGTCTTCAGCCTTGAACGCTCGCAGAGCCGACTCCCTGAGACACTGGCTCGCCCAGCCGCCTTCCAGTCTCTGGCCTCCCAAGCAGCATCCCCGCGCGGACTGACTGCCGCTAAGTCTGGCCTCCACCTTCCTCCTGGCCCAATATAACCCTAGGGCGACTCCGCAGAGGCGGGGCCTGGGCGCTGACAGTCGAGGGATGGGTGGAACTAGGTGGTTTAGGTAGCTGGGGCTCTCTGGCGGGCGCCTACCAAGTATAGGCCTAGAGGCTGCACCACCTCAAAGTCAAAGAGCGCAGGTTGTTTGTTTTGAGTCTGACCAGCCCCGCCCTCCGCCTCCCGCCAATAGGGTGCGTGCGCGCGGCTGCGGTGTGGGAGTGATTGTGAGTTTGCTTGCGTTCCTGCGTCCCAGCGCGGCCAGCCAGCTCCTCTGCTCAGGTGGGAGCACCCCGCCTCCCCGGAGCAGTCTCGGCGCCCAGGAGCCGTTTGAGGGAGGGCTAGGCTTGGAGGGGGGCGGGGCGGGGCGGGCGGGGCGGGCGGGGGTGTACATAGAAGGGTTGGGCCAGGTCAGCAGGGACTTTGCTCAGGCTTGTGGCCTTCCTAGTGTGCACGCGGTGTGTGTTTGTTTCTCTGGTGGTGAAAACGGTGCGTTTTCCGAAAGTAAATGCCTCTCATCCCTGACGAGGCGCTGAACCGCACAGACCAAACTGGACACACTTTGCAGTGACCTCTTATTGAGCTACGTGCTGTGCCATTTCCTGTGACTTCCTTTTAAGGACTATTTTTATCTTCTTTCCTTTTATAAAGAATAAAACACTGGACTTGAAATTGTATGGGCCTTTTCGGATGAACTTGATACTTGCTTGCTAAACGATCTCCGACTTTCACTTTTCTTTTGCCTTTACCATTTTCTGTACCTGGCTAGTGGCTCTTGGGGAAGAGAAGCAGTGTCCCCTCTTCCTCTGGGGCAGCTGTGCCTAGAATCTAGAGCTGGATGCCAGGCTCTGCTTTCCCATGTGTCCCTCTAGACTCCGAGTCCTTTTGTTCGTGGGTTCGCACAGTCAACAGGAATGACTGGGAGGGCGTGTACCCAGGGGCAGGTGCTCAGAACATGACATGTTTGCAGCCATTTCTTTCCAGACCTTCTGGTGAGGAGTTTTTCTGTGGTTTCAGTGGCACCGGTGTCTGACAGCCAGGAAAAGGGGATACCTTTCCTTGCCCCAGAAGTTGAGGACCTGACGTTGTTGGTGTCAGTTCTTAAAAGGGGATCACTGTCCCCTAGAAGAGTACAGTTCTTACCCTCTGCCCTTCCGCACTGAGGTTTCCTCCTTTTTCCTGTCTTTGTTGGAAATAGAAAAAGCACTGCAAGTACGTGGAAGCTCACCTTTGATGTTTATTTTATTACTTTCCACCATTTGTGTGATGTACACAATTCTCTCTTATCTTCATTCAGGAAGTTTTAAAGGCATTTAGCCTGGGGTTGGTGGTAAAATGACAGACCCATGGATGGCTCTGTTATTTTTGTGTTTGGGGAAATGACACGTTTAAAGATTAAACTGACACTTACTGTGTGTTCCAGTGGGAAGTGGGTGAGGAGTGGCTTCTGTTCTGGGGATTTGCCGCCCTAAAGAGGATCTGCTCAGCACTAGCCCTTGGAGTTCATGCACCCTTGGACCTGGAGAGGAGAGTGGGCTTAGACAAGAGGGCAGCCAGGTAGAAGCATCAATTTGACTTGGGATAATAGGCACTCAAAATGAGTGTTATCCTATTGTGAACTCTAGAAGTGGGCAGGGCACTGGGATGAAGGCCTATTTTTATGGAGGAACTAAGCCCCTCTGGTTGAGGTGTGGACCCAAGGTAGCTAGAGTCTAAGGAGGCCTTTGAAAGACTGCAGGGCCAAGGTTTTGTGTCTATCCCCAGTTCCATCTTGGAGACCACGCAGGTGAGTTGTCCTGCAGGCAAGAAGCCACTCATCTACCACAACACTCTTGCCCCCGTGTTACAGAACAGACCCAGGGGTGTGTGAATGATGTACTATTACCGAAAGGATCCCCACTTTTTTGCTCTGGGGCCCCCCTCCACTAGGTTCACCTTTCTCACCGCAAGGAGAAAAACATCTCTTAATACCAGAGATTGGTGAAAAGGAAAGGAATTATTTATTTAAAGCTACACAGACTTAAGAGTAATAACTTAATGTCTTCATTAAAAATACTAAAGTCATTTAGAATACCCACAGATGCACACAGTCCTTCCTTCTTTCTCTGCCCTAGTCTGGGGTACCATATTTTAGGAAAAGAAGTAGAAGTCTGTGATTCAGGCTCCCAGCAGCATCAGCTATATTGCTGCCATGATCTCCAGTTAATCCAAAACCATGTGGCACCTTTTCATGGCCCACCGGCAAGAGTCCTTTCACCCCTTTTCTTCCTGGCAAAGTCTCTCTTGCTTCCTAAGCCACATGGCAAAAGGGAGTACCCCAAAATCTCATGGTCCCAACCTGGCATGGCTGCCACACCTGGGTTTAAATCCCAGTGCTAATCTTCCTCTGCTGCCCCATTTCCTACTCCTCCCACAATCAGTTACACCTGCTAGCATTCTCGCGTTAGTCCAGCTCTACTGGGCTGCCATAGCAAGTCTGGGCAGGCCTGCCCCCATGGCATGGAGCCAATCATCTCTAAGTTCTCACTCAGGCACTGTAACCAGGGGGAGTTACTTCCCAGTTACATCTTGGGTAGAAGTCACTCCCATCCCCCTGGCTCAAAGCATGGCCACAGCCATTCAACATATCCATGAAACCAGTTAAAGGTTATAGATATGTTAAATGACCACTCTAGAGGTTAGCTGCAAAACTGTTGCTATTCAAAACAACTCTTGACTATAGCCCTGCTCCATGTGTCCTATCCCCCAGCTCAGATTGGTAGGGGTGAGGACATCATGTATATATTTTTTTCCTAATATTTCCTGGGCACCCTGAGTTCTAGACCCCATTACAAATCCCTGTTTGGGCCCCCCCTTGTCTGCACCGTTACACCCATGCAACCAAAACACCCCCAGGTTTGGGGCATCACTTCTCTTTGTGTTTACAACAACCTTGATCCCAGACCCACCCACCCACTGAGTGGCTTCCTCAACCCCATGAAACACCCTCCTCTCTCCATTACCCTTCTCTCCCCAGATTGCCCAGCCAAGCTGCTCCAGGGTCCTCAGGTTAGTCTGGGGGGTTCCAGCGAGCTTCGACCTGTTGATAGGTATATTGTTCAGAGAGGAGAGAAAACTGTGCCACAATATGCCCTGCTGACACTCACACATGACTGCATGACCTTGGGGCTGCTGTTCACGAGTCCTTCCTCGCCTGGAAAAAGATGCAAATCAAAATGGACTCAAGGTTTTCTTTCAGATAGTTTTTAGGCACCAGCCTTTTTTGCAGGAGTTGAATATATAGCAGGTGAATTTCTCCATCATTGGTGACTTCTCTTGGCCATCTGGTATGAACTCCCAGCTAACCAGACTAGAATAGCCCAGGATGCAGGCCATGGGAGAGGGGCAATGAGGTTGTTGTTCTTTCAGGCAGGCAACCTGGGGTTGGGGGTTATATCTTCCAGCCTCTCCCCTCTTGCAGACAAAAGGAGTATTGGTCACTGAGAAGGACGGTATACTCCCCCCATTTCACTTTTCCCTTTTCTTACCCAGAGACCTCCCAGTTCATTGCACAGCAGCAGCCTCTCCTTACTCCTTTATCAGGTAGAGAAAAGCTCTGCCAATCACTCCTGTGGGATAGGCCTTCACTTTGCTTCAGGGCTGAGCCCCTGGTGGGCTGCTTTCTGCAGGTTTGAAGCCTATAAAGGTTGAGGGGGAAGGGAGTGGAATAAGGTAGGAGAGTTCTCAGCAGGAAAACCTTTTCTATTTTCAGAATGACTCAGAGCATTGAGAGATGGGCAGTGCACTTTTGGACAGGAAGGCCCAGGTTAGAATGACTAGTAGGGGGGCCTAGAAAGGATTAAAAGATCCCCAGGAGCTGGAATGTAAGCTCCATGAGGATAGTAGTTTTGTCTTTTTCCTTCACTACTGTACCCCCAGTCCTTGCCTCGAGAATAACTGTCATATTGTGCCACATACTGGGAATACGCTGTATTTACAATCAGTTAAGATCAGAAATAAAACCATTCTTTCTCTTTGTGTTTGATTCTGTTGTTATTATCTTTAACTGTTGTTTGATAGCTGGGAAGCCATTCACCTTTTGCAGGTATAAGAAAAATGGGAATGGGTGGGAAATATATCCATTCACTGCACCTCTGTCCACAACATCCTCAAAACAATGAACCATTTAAGAGCTCAGACACTGAAAAAAATTTACATCATATTTTTTTAGTTCATAAGTTCCCCAGAAATGCTGGGAGACTTCTGTCCCCTAATTCTCAATTCTTTTTTAATGGGGGGTCTACTATTGATGGGTTATAATAAATCCCTGTAGGTAGAGCCTAACTGAACTACTTGTAGGTACAAAAGACCCACTAATTTTGACCCTTGCCCCTTAATTTCCATAGGAATAAGTGAATAAACTATGGCAAAGGATGAGTTCACATTTCCATGATTTCCTGGCCTCCCCGAAGTCGTTTTAGGCAAAGGAAGTTAATGCATTTATCTTCAGATACCAAGAACTAATTTAATTAACTATGGGAACTACCTGCCATTTTAAGACTTTCTGTAATTTGATAATGCTTCACTGATCCAGTTCCTAAACACTGATGTGGGAAGGAAATAATTTAATTCCTAACATACCTAAGGCCACCTGGTAGACTGGAGGTTGAGTCTTAGTGGAGATATTGATGACTTGCTATCCATTAGAAGAGCACACAGACTGCTAGCACAAAGGGAGCTATGGAATCAACTTGATATCATGCCCCTGGGTACCCTGGACACAACTTGGAGTTTCTTGCCATGGTAACCTTTGCCAGTAGAGCCATACTCTTGCTGTCTGAATCTGAAGGGAAGGCAAACTTAAAACTGCCTTCCTGTGAGGACCAGCACCTCTGGAGAAGTCTGCTACAACAATGTTAAGAACTGAGGAGATCCAAGCATAGAGAACATGCTAATGTTGACAGCTCCAGGACAAAATGCATGGCTCTGAATCTATGCAAAATCTCTTGTAGAGCAGAGAGGGTTGAAAGTCAGGTGACAATGCAGGTCCTCTTCAAAGATAAAGCTGGGCTCCCTCTCTATCCCCTCCTTTTCTTTTCAGTGAAAACATATGGGAATAAATGGAGTATTTTGTACTCTGTTCTAACTCCCAACTCGAATCTGGCTGGTTCCTTGTAGATGCTGAACACTTGTGAGGAATCCTGCAGAGATGAAGGGTGGGTGTCGTAGTAGACATAGAAAAATTAGATCATTCTACATGTCTATGGAAGAGAATCAGGCTTCCATTTGCACATTTGCTGCATTTGTTCAAGTAGCTAGTGGTCAAGGCTTAATCAAAGAATCCCAGGATATGTCTGGGCATTGTTGACCCCGTGCAAATCCAAGGGCTGTACTTGAAGTTTCTTTTGAGTATCCTAAAGATTCTTTTCCAAGGGCTGTGGAAGGTTTGAAAAAAATTTTTGAGCACTCCTAAAAACATCAGTATTCTTCATTAAGTCCAATTGCCCATCATAGCTTGTACATTCTTCTCGTTTAATACAGTATCACTAGCACTAGGCTTCTACTTATTAGCCATGACTAGGGTTATTTTCTCATGTATAGGTGTAAAGCTTAAATGAGACGTAAGTGGAAGATAAATAACCCAAATTCTCTGAGAGGAAATTGAAAATGTTAATATTATCTATTCCTCGCAATCTTTCCCTTATCATTGGTACTATTAGTTCACTAGAGAATGGCTAGATTATAGTCTGGCCTGACAACAAAGCTGGCCTCACAGACTTTAAGTCAAGGCCATGTGCAGAAACAGCTGACATGTACAGGACTTTGAAAGTGAAGAACATAAACTTGAAGTACCAGTAGTAATATGGATAGAAGTCTCCACTGCTATAACTTGGGAAGAACTTGGTACAGAAGTTATAAATGAGGTGAAGGGATTAAGAAGTACAAATGGGAAGTTATAAAAATAGTCACAAGATGTAAAATACAGCACAGGGATTATAATCAATAATATTGTAACAACTGTATGGTGTCAGATAGATACTTAGATTTATGGGGGTGATTATTTCATAAGTTATATAAATGCCTAATTACTATGTTGTACACCTGAAATTAATATAAAATTGTCTGTCAACTGTAATTGAAAATGTTTTAAATTATGTTTAAAACCTTCAAGTTTTCAGTGAAGCCTGTTAAGCTGCAGACTTATAACCTGACTAGGCAATGGTAGTTCATTTCCTAAGGTCAACATGACACACCTTTTGATCAAGAAGAGCCAGGTTAATGCTACCTGTGAATTGTCACCTTTTGAGAAGTACCGCAGACCCCCTTCTACCATGCCTCAAGCACATTTACACCTTCTTTGGATAAAGCATCAATTCCCTCAACATAAAAAAAAAACACAGTTGTTAATGAATAAAGAAGAGGGTTTGCTTGTTCAAAACAAAAAAAAAAAAGTTAAGTGATAAAAATTCCTCTAAGCTTAAAAGGGAAAATTATAGCAAATCACCAGTTTTACACAAGGCGGGCTATTTGTATTTTTGCAAGCAAATATGTTGATTCAGTCTCCATGGCCAGAATGGTTTCTTTCTTTTTAACGTTTAGTTGTATTTATTTATTTATTTTTACTTTTAGTTGTATTTATTTTTTTCTTTTGTTAATTTTAATTGT
The DNA here is from genome assembly GCA_004024845.1 of Tonatia bakeri. NCBI lineage: Eukaryota > Metazoa > Chordata > Mammalia > Chiroptera > Phyllostomidae > Tonatia > Tonatia bakeri. The sequence goes on from PVIA01007795.1 coordinate 51,325, forward strand.
TGTTCAAGTAGCATTTTCTACCTTTTTCCTCCATCCCAGCCTACCACCGAGCCTTCCCTACCTCCCTCCCATTTCCACTCCCCCTTGTTATTGTCCATGTGTCCTTTATACTTGTTCCTGCAAACCCTTCAGGTTTCTATACATTATACACAGTGGTTAAATTATGCCCAGCATTTTGTGATGCAGCCTTATATAATTCTGTCAACCATTTCCAGGTGGTCAGACTATACCAACAGATTGGGATGCAGTCTACTTTAGGCAATAGCACAGTTTCTGTCTTGGGAAGTTGAGTGAATTAGAAAGTAGCTGACAACAACCATTTTTTTTTTATCCTTAACCAAGAACTTTTTTTTTTTCAGTCCTTTCAGAAAGAGAGGAAGGGAAAGAGAGAAAAACTTTGATGTGTGAGAGAACATTGATTGGTTGCCTCCTGTGTGTCCCGACTAGGGATCAAACCTGCAACCCTTCAGTTACAGGACAATCAGCTGAGCCATACCAGGGCAAACAGTAGCTGATAACTTCTTGAGTATACCAGTCTAGTTTTGGAAAGACAAAAGCATGTCTTTCCCCCAGCTAAAATTGAACCCCAATGTCCAAGGCTCATGGACATTTATGAAAAGAACAGAGGAGTGCTTAGATCAGGCTGATCCTGACTTGCACCAGAATCTGCCAAAGGACTAATTGAAAATAATGTAGAATTCAGACTTCAAGCCACGCCTCAAAAGTGACAACTCTAATGTTTTTATACCCATCAGTCAAGGGGAGTGGACTGCAATGTGCATGCGTGATCAATGATGACTTTGCTGCACTAGTCATCGGGGGCAGTAGAGCTGCTGAGTGAGCTTGTGTACTGTGTGGCCATCACATTCAAAATGGCTGAACAAGTAGAGCAACAAATCTGCTTTAAATTTTGCATTAAGCTTGAACATTCCTCCACAGAAACTATTCAGATGATTCAGAAGGATTTCAGGGATGATGCAATGAATGCAGCACAAATAAAAGTGTGGCACAAATGCTTCAAAGATGGTCAAGAATCTGTGGAACGTGATCCATGTTCCACAAGGCCTGCAACAAGCAGAATACCTGAGAATGCTGAATGTGTGCGGGTTGCAGTCAACAAAGATTGGTGACTGACAGGGCAAGAACTAGAAGCTGATCAGGGGATTCCAAACACTACTGTGTCTGAGATTTTAATGCAGGATCTTGACATGAAATGTGTGGTGGCAAAATTTGTTTGGCCACTTCTGCTGCTAGAGCAGAAGGAACATTGTGCTGCAGTTGCTAATGACTTGATTCAAACCACTACCAATGAGCCAGATTTCCTCAAGAAGGTCATAACCAGAGATGAATCTCGAACCTATGTCTGTGATCTGGAAACAAAGGCCTAGTCATCCCAGTGGAAATCACCTGCTTCTCCATGCCCAAAGAAGGTGTGACAAAGTCATAGCTAGATCAAGGCTATGTTAACTGTGTTTTTGCTTTGGAAGGTGTTGTCCATCATGAGTAAGCTCCTCCAGACCAAATATTATAATAAAGATAATTAGTAAGGATCACTGCCTCAATGTTTTTTGTCAGTTGAGAGATGCAATGCAATGAAAACAGCTGCAGCTGTGGGCAACTGGTGATTGGCAGCTTTATCACTACAATGCATCTACTCATGCATCACGTCTCATGTAGAGCTTTTGGCCAAACATGAAATCACCCAGGTGACTCGGCACCCCTCAATTCCAGATTTGGCACCCTCAGACTTCTGGCTTTTCCCAAAACTACAATCACCTTTGAAATGGAAGAGATTTCAGACCATTGATGAGATTAATACAATGGGGCAGCTGATGGCAATTCCAACAAAGGCTTTTGTAGAGTATTTTGAACAGTGAAAGAGATGGTGGGAAAACTGCGTGAGGTCCCAAGGTCTTAATTTGAAGGGGACTGAGGTGTCATAGTCCTACGTACAATGTTTCTTGTATCTTGCATCTTCTTCAATAAATGTCTCTATTTTTCATATTAAATATCTGGATACCTTCTGGACAGACCTCGTACACTCCTGTAACCATTACCATAACCAAGATATAGAACATTGCCATCACTTCAAAAATTGGCTTCATACTCCTTGCAGTCAATTCCACCTACCCTCCCTATTCTCAGCCCCAGACAACAGCTAATCTGCTTTGTGTCACATTTATATTAATATGTAAAAATGGGAATACACATATTTATCTCTGTTTTTTTTTTTTTGGTCCGCTTAGAACATTTCCTGCTTATAACTAGTTTTTAGCAATTTGATGTTTCAAGATGTTTCTTACTATGGTTTGGGTTTAACCATTTTGCATATCATTGAGCTTCTTAGGTATACGAATTTATTGTTTGTATCAGATATGGAAAATTTTCAGTCATTTCTTCAAATAATTTTTGTTTTTGCTACTCATACTATATCTTCTACTACTTCTTCTTTTTAGACTCCAATTATATGTATGTTTGACTGCTTGACATTGTTCCACAGGTTGCGGACTTTTTCTGTGTGTTGTTTGTCTGTTTTCCTTTTTACCTATCCTTTAAATATTTCCTATTGTAATGTCTTCATCTTCACTGATATTTCTTTTATGGCATTTATTCTGCTGTTAAAATTGTCCAGTGAAATTTTCCCCAGAGATACTGTATTTTTCTTCTTTGGAATTTCCATTTGGTTACTTTTTTACATTTTTCATTTGTATTCTTATTCATGTTTTTCCTTAAAATCTTAAATATATGTTTAATAGCTTTTTTGAAGTCCTTGTCTTCTATTTCTAAAGTTTTTGTCATTTATGGATCTGCTTATTTTGACATTTCCTTCTTGTCATAATTTGCTGATTTTTTTGCATGTGAAGTAATTTTTGATTGGATGTAGGACATTGTGAGGCTTATATTGCTGCATATTTGGATTTTGTTTTCTTCCTTAAATAGTTTTGAAATTTGGGTAAATAATTAAGAAATTGATTAAACCTTACAAGACTTGTTTTTAAAGCATTTTAAAAGGTAGTTCTAGAATAGTCTGTACTTTCAGGAAAAGTTATCCCTACTACTAAGGGGTAACCCTTTGGTGTCTCTACATATTTCCATAGTGTTAAAGAAGGGGAATCCACACTGGCTAGTTAGACTCTATGTGCTTCCCAGCCCTGTGAAAGCTCTGGGAACTGTGCTGATTGTAGTTCTTCAATTCTTTGTTCAGCCTTGTAGATTTTTACCCTATAAATACACAGATTAGTATTCAACGAAAGACTCAAGGGGCCCCCTGTGCAGATTTCTGGAACTCTCCTTTGCATGGTTCAAGTCTCTCTGGTCCTTTGCCACAAATTCCAACAAGCTTAGCCATGCTAAACTCTGATCTGTTTCTCCCCATCAATGAGATTGCAGAGCTCCTCTTGGATTTTTCTGGCTCTTTGCTGCTGTTATAAAATAGCTTTCAGGCAAAAATCCAGGATGATTGAAAAACTTAGCTCCTTTGTTTCATTTTCTCAGGGATCACAGTAATATTTTTTAATTATCCTTTGTCTGAAAATTTTTGTAAAATGTATTTTGTCAAATTTTCTATTTGTTTTGAGGAGGAAAAATATTCAGTACCAGCTTCTTCTTCCTGGCCAGGATTTTAAGTCCTAATTTCAAAAAACAGTTAATATATTTGAATCAGGATTGGATAAATATTATATATTTTGATTTGTTGGTGTGTATATTATCTTTACTTAATGATTAAGTCCACCTGTCATCTTCACTGTCTCTGTTTCCTTCCTTTTTCTTTTGCTGAAAAAAAAAAACCCTGCAAGATTTGTGTGTAGAATTTCCCACATTGTGGATTTTACTGAGTGCATTCCCATGCTGTCTTTTAATATATTTCTTCATATGCATTTTTTTGGTAATTAGTAATTGAATTTAGAGATTTGATGAGATTCAGATGATTTCTTTTCAAATAACTTTAACGGTGTTGCTTTGCTTTTCCCTCAAGAAGCACATGTCTCCTTTTGTAATGTTAACAGCCAGTGATGCTAAATGACTAGATCAAAACACTTCTTTTAATTTGTTAATTTATTGCAGAGACTGGACCTCTGCTATACTGAATTTCTACACTATGCAACTAGGACTATTATTTCCAGCCATTTACTTGTTTTTGAAATATCAATGACAAATTTGAGCTCCAATGAAAAGTGGAATGTTTTTAAATTTGCTCAAGGAAAAGTTCACCCATTTTTACACACTGGTTGAAGGCTAGCCCAAATTATATCAATCATATATGCTACTTTCAATGTTATGCTCTAACTAAAGCTGGGTTCACTTGTACTACCAGGAGGGAAGACACCCCTAGGTCTCCTCAATGAGAGGCAAGAATAGATTTTCATATCAGTCATAAGACGGGGGTGCTTCTGTAGTGCTTTAAGGGTATGTAAAATTTTTTGTAGAGTAAATTTGTTCAACTCTTTTTAAAGCTAGTTTGTGTGGCTGACTTATATTAACTCTGAGCATAGTATTTTCTCAGCAAAGGTGTCTGTCCTAACTCTCGTACTAGTAGACATACAATTATTTATTTCAACAAATCACTTTCTACTCTCTATTTTTTTTCTTCTTCAGGACTTTCCGATATTTTCAGTCTAATTTTGTAATAAGACTTGGACTTTGGGGCACAGATGATTCAGGGACTTGGAAAAGTTTATTTACATAGGGCCCCCTGCTGCCAGCCCACTGGCGGTTTCACACTTGTACTCCGTGCTGTAGAACATGGTGGGGAGTTCTCTTCTGTCTCCTTACACGCCACACCTGCGCAGAAGAACTGATGTCCGTGTTTTCCGGGTAGCTTTGGGGATGGTTATTGTAGGTGGGGCCTCCTTGTGTTGTCTTGCTTTGAACTTCACTTCTCTGCGATGCCTGGAAGCCCTAAGACATTTTTCTAGTATGTTGGTTGAACTTCACTAGTATGCTCAGTAAATTGTGTGTGTAGGTATACTCTCCAAAATGGTCTAAGCCATGCAGGCAGTTGGTCTGGTTGCTTATATTCATCTGCATCTAACCCTTTTTTTCTGGAATGCTCCCAAGATGTTTTGCATATTTGGTAAAGCCAGTATTGGTTTCTCAATCTCTATTCTTTCTGTTTATTTTTGTAGTATTGCAGTATTAGTATTCTCTCTTGCACCACACTCCAGGTACAACTTAGATGGTAACTCCTCCTCTGTAAGTTAAAATATTTGTTTAGTGTGAGATTTTGATAACTTTCTGGAAAGTATGTTTCAAAAGTTGCTTCAGCAATCTCAGCTCAGGTGTGGTGATAACCTCTTAGCATTGATGTGGCCCGTGGTTCGCTTACTGCCAAACAAGATCTGATATTCTTTGCCTCTTTGTCTTACTCTCTGAGGGAAGTAAAGTTAAACTTGATTCTTATCATTCTTGTAGAAGTACAGCAACCATACATTTCACATTTGGGAATAGTCCTACTTCAAAATCTCTGACTAGTTATTTACACTAATTATTGAGATGCTCTGAAATTCTGCATATTTCAGTGCTCAATCCATGTCTTCCAGACCATGTCCTTGGAAGTAGAAATGGCACAGAAACTTCTTTTGCAAGGTCTCATGTCCTACTTGTTGATTTTTAAACTGTGGGTCATTGAATTGTACTGCAGAAAATTATTTGTCTTAACCAAGTGATTTGGTTGTGCTGAGGCACAGCCTGAAAGAGAGGCCTGTATGCCTCTCTTTATTTTATGAGGGAAAAATAATGTCAGGGATCAGGAGTGCGGAGCAGGAAGAGGAGACAGGGAAGGGAAGCTCCCATATGATGCACTGTGGAGAGGACACTAGCTCTAAGAAAATGCCTCAGCTGCCTTAAGAAACGTATCTTGGAACTGCCTGCTTTCCACCACAAAGGATGAAACATTTATTATGACTTTATTTCCCATTGGTCAAGGATGGCCCAGTGGGTGTTAAGCCCCTGAACTTCCTATTTTAGTGCCCAGAGGCCCCAGCAGGCTTTGGAGAGGCTTGGAGTGAAGTGTTGTTGAGACACTCTGTTCAGGGCTCATGGCAGAGGCTGGAATGAGACGTGAGCCTCTGGGCCGGAGGTGGGCAAAGGAGAATTTCAGCGAGGTCAGATATTTTACTGGGGGGAGGGGGGAAACAAATGCTAGGTATGTATTTCAATGAAAATATCTTCTTAAATTTTACCAGCTCTCAATTTACATTGATACGTGAGTACAGATGAAAGAGAGCACCAGCATTTATAGAGCTACTAGCAACTCCCTCCCAGATATTTCATGTGTGTTATCTTTTGAGTGTGCACTTGGCTCTGACACTGGGAGGAAGCACAGAGCTCACAGTGAATGCACATGTAAACAATAACAGTTTTTAAGGGCTGCATGGTTTACCCCGTGCAGTTCAAGCAAATTGTGGCTTCTTTTCCATATTGTCTTTATCTTTTATTTTTAAAGGTCATTTAGTATCACTAGAATTGTATGAAGGGACTTGTACAAATTAAAACACTCTGTTGTGCACAAGCACTTAATAGCAGTCAAGGCTGTGTCAAAGCAAAATTCCACAAGGGACATTCTTTTTCACGCAGAAGGTTGATTTAACATTGCAGTGGAAAACCAGCAGTTATTGCCCAGAATTGAATAGGTATGAGGGCTGTGTTAACTGAGAGATGCCTCCTATTTTCTCCAAAGTTCTACCAGGGGGATGAAGGTATGACCTGGCATGAGAAGAACCGAGTTTCAGAAAACAAAATGACAGTAACCACAATTAGTGAATCTACCTTTTACTGAGCACTTATGAGAGGGGAACCCCCAGAAAACCAGGATTTCTTTATAAAAAATTGTGAATTTACTCTTGCATGTTTAAACTTTAGTCACTTTCAAAGCACTCTCCATTTGATGCTATACCCCTATTGAGATTTTTTTCCACTTCTCAAAATAGTTTTTGAGCTCATCAATTTTGATGCCTTTTAGTACTTCTGCTGTTTTTGTTTTGTTTTGTTTTGTTTTGTTTCACCTCTTCCACATTGGCAAACTGTTTCCCTTTGAGGACTTTTTTAATCCTGGGAAACAAACAAACAAAAAAGTCATTCAGGGCGAGATCAAGTGAATAAGGAGGTTAGGGCACAGGGGTCATGCTGTTTTGGTCAAAAACTGCTGACTACTCATCACAGTGTGGGCAGGTGCACTCATAAATTACCCATCATGAAACTGGCAAACAGGTTGAAAGAGTCTTCAAAAAAATTCACTGAAACTGAATGCAGCCTCTCACAACAACACCAGCTGGTACACTAAAATACAAGGGTTCCTAGAATACTCACCTACTGGGGGAAGCCCGCACTACAACAGGCCTGCCCTGCAGAAGATAATTCTACATTTTTGGGTCTCTCCTCATACTATGTACTAGTCAGTACATTAATCTCTTTATCTAATTTAATATATCCAACCCTTATAATAACCCTGTGAGTGTGGCATTATTATTCCTCAGTCTACAAATGCTGAGAAAAAAGCTCAGATATCTTGTTCCAGGTGGCTCAGCTAGTCAGTGGTGAAGTGGCATTTTGACTTAGGTCTGGCAGACCAAACATGGGCTTCTGTCTTTTGTAACAGCATAATCCACCAGCAGTTGTTTTCTCACTGGGAAAAATGATTAAATTAAATGTGATAGTGTTCCTGAAAAAATCAGCTTGGAATAATTGCTCAGTAAATAATGAAGATTTTAGAGAATAAGACTGCAAGTTATGGGAGCCATATGGGAGTCTGTGGTGCCAAATCCTTGGCAGCCCCTGAAGAGGCTTACTGAGTCAATGAGCTGTGTGTGACCTGACTATACTGGAGGCTGGTTGTGAATTTATGCCACTTGCATGATGTTTATACTTTGACTTTAGAAATTCTCAACCTGGGTCAAATGTTTGGCCCAGGCATTTCATAGAAACAAAGGGTGTGTGTGTGTGTGTGTGTGTGTGTGAGAAAACTGAGGGGTAGGTAGGTGGGGAGTACTTTGGACACTGAATCCTTGCCAGCAGGGACTTCTCACAGTGGCCTCTACAACACATGGTTTTTTCCTGTGTCTTACTGCTCTTGCTTCAGGTATTTCCAGGTTTGAGGTATGTTTTAGAGCTGAACTTTTTCATTAGACAGGTACAATACTGTGTGTGTGTGTGACCCAGAATATCTGAGTTTGTTTTGAGACTAGCCCATTGTGTTAAGTGTCTTCCTTGCTCCTCCTGTACAGTTTGGTCTTGTGCCCTTGGCCCCTGAGAAGCTCTCATTCAGAATTTGTGAAGAGAGGAGAAATCAGGGTCTTTTCATATATTTCTCTACACACTGGACTGAGTCTCTGGGAAACAATGACTTCAGTAGAATCTCTTAAAAGATGTCAGGGTCTTCACCTCAAGATTTCACTAGGGTGGAAGAAAAGATATTCCAGCATCAGGCCTGTGGGTCCATACTGGTTCAGAATGTTCTCTCAGCTGAGATAGGGTAATTATTGCCCTCTAAGGCATTATGATCTAGTTGGGAAGAGCAAACCCAAATGAAACAACTTGAGAATGCTTAGAAAGCAACTTAACAAGGCAGAGGGCAGCAATGTAGAGATCAAGTGCTGTGTATCTACTAGTGTAGGACCTATGTGGGGACCTTCAGAATGAGGCAAACACTTCCTACTAGGCAAGTTTGGAAAGGGTCTTGAGAAACTACCTGTCCACAACTGTGCACCAATTGTGTGCCACACCCAATGTCTTGGTGCTGTGAGATTATAAACTCACTGTGAAGAGGAAACTGCAGACATGAATTTTTGGAAAGAAAGGTGCAGATGGTGCATTTCTCCACCACATGCAGATCTCAAAGTTGGTTGCCATTCTGTTTGTTTTGCACAGAATCGGGCAGCAAACATGCATCATTTCATTTATTTATTGCAATGGCCCATGTGTACGTGGACTCGAGTGGAGCAAGTGTAGGCAAGCTGCCCAAAGTCCAGAGCAATGTGGTGGTATCAGCCCAGGTTGTCTGACCACAAAACCTGTGCTCTTCACACTAAGGTCTTCTGTCTGACAAATCCTCAGACATGACATGTTTGGGGGCTGTGGTGAGCCAGGCACCATGTGCAGCCCTTTGTGAACATTTTTGCACTCATTCACTTAATAGCTATATAGCTCAACACTGTCATTGATCTATCAATTGAATAATAGGTACAGATATAAAACTAAAAGTAAACCAGTTCCCTCCTGGTGCACAATGGTTCTCTCAGTAAGCTTCACGGTCAGCCATGTGACTTAAGTTATATTCCTTCTTAAAAATCCAGAAGGGCTTGATGAAGATGTGGTCTATGGAATCTGAGGCAATGCACAAACAAGTGTGTGTGTGTGTGTGCATGTGTGCATGTAGGTACATGTGTGTGCACACATACATATATTATTTATGTAAGAAGGAAAGAAGACTGGAGGTAAGTTTGAATGCTTAGAAATATGTATGAGGATGCTATTGGAGTTTTGCCATCTGATTTCTGGTCGTTTTTCTGCCATTGATCAGCTAGATAACTTTGATGAAGTCACTTAACTTATTTGGACATTTATTCGATCAAATGTTAAATATAAGGCCTAGACTGGATTTCCCCAATGAGTCTTTTCAGGTTGAACAGTCTATGATTCCAGTATGAATACTCCAAAGCCTTATTGATCCCTCACTGAATTCAGCTTAACATGGCTACAAGCTGAGCATGTTGGTGCATTCTCTTACAGATATGCTGTCCTTGTAGCTAATCCCCTTGGATAATGCAAAGTGCACGTGCTTAATTGTGCCAACTATTATTGTAGTTTTTTCCTAATTCTTTGTCGGGAACTTCCCTGCCTGGTTTCAGGAGCTGTAACTCCCCCATGGCTAAGGCTGAGTAAGTGATCTTTGGACCATAAGCCACTAAGGAGACAAAGCTTATCTCCCTGGCAGGGGTGCCGACTCTGCCTCTTTTACTTCAACCTGCCGGGCCCCCAATTCTTGATCAGTAAGATTCCTCAAGGGAGGGATGACTTAAAACAGGCATGATCAAGGGGGGCCCCAGGGAAGGACTTGGGGGCTACAGAAAAGAAGTGATGGACCCTTGTCCCTTGGCTTTGACATAGACTGAGTCCTCATTCTGTCTTTGAGAATTCTCCTAATCTCTTGGTTGCCTTACTCCCCCACCCCCACCCCCGCCTGAAACAATACCTTAGGCCTGAAATAATTCAAGTGGTGGGTACAGCACTGTGCTAGAAAGGGCGGGTTCCCTAGGGCAATCAGGCCAAAGAAAGAATACATAAAATCCTGTGAAACCTGCTTTGTTTAGGATGCTCTCATTTAAATGATAAGGGTCCAGGCAGGAAGTGAGTTTGTTCCCCAATGTTTTATGGCCCTTTAGCTATGTGACCCTGACTCAAAATAAGCCCTCAGAGTTCTTTGTTTGTCATCTATTGTTATATCCTTACTGCCTAGAAAATGATTAAGAGCTTTACATATACACCCTGTATTCCTATGCAAATTGAATCCAATAAAAGCTTCTCAAGGCAACAGTCCGGGTGCTCTCTTCTTGAGAGGGTGGCTGGGGCTCTCTGAGAGAAATCATGTGGTCCCTTTTCCTCCACAAGACTCAGTAGTCTGTGTAAATTTATTTCATCTCATCCATAATGCTGCAGACACTGTGGGCCGGTGTCCAGTTCAATTCTTCATTTTGGCAACATTCATTTTGTGAAAGAATTACCGTCCCGGCCATCCCGCGGTATTCATCTCGGCTGCGGATGTTCATTAAACACGCGTAATACACAGAATCTAGCATAATTCTATGGGGATAATAGAGAACATGGCTATACCCTCTAGTGGGGAGAGCCCCGTTCCTTTACCCCAGTGGGTTTTTATTGAGAAAGTAGACTCAGTTTGTGGATTCACAGTCTGGCAGAAAGGATCAAAGGGAACAGGTAACTTACAAAGGTGCTAACAGAATTCCTGTTGTGATTCTGGGCAGAGATTGGAGTTTTATCATATGAAAGGATACACGGCTCAAAGGGCTACTTTTGGTTTCCTGTCTGTGCCTTTAAATTCTAAGTTAATAACATCCTCCAGCAAACAGATCTCACAGGATCTTGCATATTCTATGTCCCAGGTCTGATTACCCCGGGGGTCTGCTGTCTCCGGTCTGAGCTGCCCCTTTGGCTGTTTGCTTAGCCCTGAGAAGGGCAGGAGACAGAGGCAGCCAGGAGACTAGGATTTCTCACATCTAAGTACAAAGACTCAGGCTAAGAGGGGGCAGGGGTTGATGTTGATCACCCCTTCCTTTCCACAGCCCCTTCATTTCCACAGCCTGGTGAGTCTTATTCCAGAGGCCTTTATGTGATCAGAACCTGTCTTAGGTCGCTCCTTCCTTAAGGAGTCTTACCCGTCATTGGTTAACTGATCAAGCATTGAAGGCCAAGCACAGAACAGGTAGCATTCATGCCAGGGGAATAAGTTTTTGTCTCCTTAGTGGCTCCTGGTCCAGAGGTCTCTCACTCAGCCTAAGTTACAGGGGGTCACAGCTTCCTGAGACCAGGCAGGGTGGCCCTCAACACATTTTGGCTGCATTTCTGAATTTCTTCCTTAAGAATTGTGTTTGGTTTTACATTCTATCATGTGGTGGGTTTTACTGATCAACTTTTATAATTGAACTGAACTGTGGAAATGATCTACTGGGATAGGCTGAAGCCAAAGTGAGTACCTGGGGAAGAAGGGTTGAGGAGTCCAGAAACTTTGAACCTCATTTTTCTCACTGAGTTGATCAACACAGATATAGACCTTGCTGAAATGTGCCCATTGTGTCTTCCTTCAACAGAGAACTTCTCAGTTGCCTATAAGCTCTCTGGCGGGTGCCTGCCACAGTCTGGCTGTGGGCAGCCACCTGGTGGGGTGTAATACCATGTCTGGGGTCCTGATTCCACCTTGGTGGCTGTGGAGGCACATTCTGCAGGCTCTTTCAGTCTCACGTCTGTAAGTGGAGACAACAGGATCTGTGCTACTTAGAAGAATTTGGGGGAAGATCAAGGAGATACTGCATGTGAAAGTGTTTTGTAAAGCACAGAGGGCAAGGGCATGAAGGGCATGAAGGGCAAGTGGACAGGCACTGGGAGAAGAAGGGGGTCAGATGTACCTGGGTGTGAACTTCACTTTAGTCATTGTCTAGTTATGTAGCTTTGGGAACTGCTCAATTCTCCTTTGTAAAGCATTTGGCAGAGTAGGGTTCAGCACATGGTAAGTCCATTTCCTTTAGATCTTAAATGCTTTACAAAGGAAGAGTATTATTCTAACTGACATAGCCTAAGGCCAAAGGAGGGGTGTGGTAGGAGTTGGGAGGGATGGCTGGCAAATAATAAGCAGGTATCAGGAAATGAGGGGGTTGTTTTTGTCCTTATAATAAATTAAGAGGATAAGTCACCTTTTTCATCTATCTTCCAAGGAGTTTAGATGTATTGGGGAATTTTCTCTGAATAAATAATAGTATTATTTAATTTACCTTGTAACTCTGCTATCTTGTATGATCAAAGGCAAAGACAGAGACTTCTGGGACTGTGTACTAGTTCAGGAATATCCACTCAGGCAAATAATTGTGGATGACAGGGATAGGTGGCAGGGAAACACTTCAACTACCTACACATGGACTGTGAGGAAGCCAACTAGAATTAGGTTGTTGGGTTGATAGCTGTCTTGCTATTTAGCTCTGGAAGTGTCTTGTGGGACAATTTTTGAAACACAAAAAACTGAAGTTCTAGTTTAACAGCAAGGCAGCTGAGTCATAGCAAGCTTTTACTCTCCTGTGAGTGCCCAAAAGGGTTCTCTTTCCCTTTTGTGGGCATGATCTAAGAAGTTCAAGGTGGGGACAGAGGGCTACCTGCTGAGCGCTCAGGGTCCTACAGGGCACCAGCACTTGCTGACTCATTATGTCCATTTTGCTAGTGAGAAAACTAAAGCTGAGACAGTGAAACAACTTGCTCATGCTTGCACAGCAAGTCAGTTCCTGACCAGATCCAAGTTGGGATCTCTGACCCCATGCCATCTCCACTGCACATGCCCCACGTTCTGGAAACCATTCTGTAGCCAAAACATAGCATTTGTTTCAATAAAATGTGATCGAGTTTGAGAATGAGACCATGAGATTTTAGATCCCTGTAAATATACCAAGTGATAAAACCCCACTTCTCGGGAGTTGGCAGGGTGGCACAAAAAGTCCTGCAAGGGAGAACAAACTCCGAAGAGAATCATTAAAGGGAAAATTACTACTTCATGACTTAATCTGACTCTTTCTCTCTTTTACTTCTGCCCTTTCTTCCAGTCCCAGGCACTGTTATCCAAACTCCTCCATGTCAATGACTGGGCTACTAGCAAAATCCAGCAGCTTCAGCTTAGCTAGCCTACCTCTGCTCATCTATACATTAGGGTACTACATCAGTCTTATACTCATTCCTCAAATTCTTACACTAATTATAAACACAAGTGCAAGTTGTAAACTGGGTTTAAATACACTCCATAGAGAAAATAGTGGTAGCAAAAATGGCAATGAGTTAATATTCTTAATATATGAAGATATATTTATAATTAATAAGAAAAAGATTTAAAAATGGACAAAGGATATAAACACATAAAACTCATATATAAAAACAAGCATAGAAGAAATACAGAATTAGCATACTTGCATATGGAAATCTATGGAAGTATAATGCCCTGCTCAAAAATGTGGCTTTGGGGCAGATCTACCTGGACTGAGTTCTGGGTTCACTATTTATTAGCTCGATGACCTTTAGGAAGTTAACCCCTCCAACTCTTGGTTTTTATCTGTGAAATAAGGATAATAATTGTACATACCTAGAAAGGTTATTGTGAGAATTAAAGGAGCAATTCTGTAAGGTGCTTAGCACAGTGCCTGGTTCATAGTACACTTCTAATGAACCTTAGTTATTATTACTACTCTATGGGCCTTGATAACAAGTAATATTAATAATTTAACACCTCAGTGGAATTAAAGAAATACAGTTAAAGTAGCAGTGAAATATTATTTGTTAACTGTCAGATTGGAGACAAGTGAAAGAAATGATGATATCCACTCTTGGTAAGATGTGAAGAAAGGGGTTCTTTCATGTATCACGGGGGTTAAGGGAATCGGCACCCCATTTCTACAGGGCAATTCAGCAATATGCATTAACATTGCAAATGCAGATAATTTTTGGTTCATTCTTCTTCTGGAAATTTATCCCAGGGTGATAATCGGACAAGTGCATAATAATGAATAAATAAGAATGCTTAACCTGGAGTTGTTTATACAAATAACATCTATAAATGTATCAAATCAACACATTGTGCATTTTAAACTTAATTTTTTGTGTCAGTTATATCCCAATTAAAAATTCAGAAGTAACTTGTGTCCTTCAGTAAGATTTATTAATAAATTATGCTGCATTCATATAAAGGAATAGTACACAACTACTAACAACGGTGTTCTAGATCTTCACTCACCAACAAGGATCAAGCTCTCTGACATATTGATGGATGAAAACAGTGGGTTGCAAACTAGCATCTGTATAATGTCTCCTTTTATATCCATTACCTGTTTGTTCAGTAAAAGAAGCAGGTTTCAAATGAAGTACTTTAAAATGCTGGCATTCCTTTCTTCTTGGAAACTCATTTTATTATTTGATTTTTGTGTGTATTATATTTTTAATTAGAAAAAAGAAAAGGAATAGACTTTTTCTTGTCCTTAAGCTCTGACATTCCTTTCTCCTTGGGAACTTTTATTATTTGATTTTTGTGCGTGTATTAGATTTTTAATTAGGAAAAAGAAAGGGAATGTACTTTTTTTTTTGTCCTCTGGCATGTACCCTAAACAGAGATCTACATGTTGATTTTGCTCATGTAAACTGACTTGGAGTTGTGTTCCAAGAATACATCATCATAGCTTTCTTTTATTTTTTCTTTGTTTGCCATTCAGAAGTGTTTCTTCATATTTCAGTCTATGACTCATACAAGAAGACATTAGAACCAATGTTTTGCAAGACCTTTCCATGAAGTGGAAAGAACATTAATGTTTGCTCCAGTAAGAGGCCTGCACATAACATTGTCTTGTTTCATTAGTAAATGATGACCTTGCATGGATTTCCTACAACTGCGCTGGGGTGGAGTGAGATGAGCCAGAAAGAATTGGTCAGCACCAGAATTTCAGGTGCTATGCAATCCTAGCCCTAGGGCCAGTGATGCCTAACAAAACAAACTTGAAACTCCTTTTGCCTGTGTTGCTTAGAATCATTGCCGTAGGATTCCTGAGGCATTGCCTGGACTGTGTCACCTAGCTGGACACATAGGGGAATTAGAAAGATGTCATATGTGGTAATTTGGGAGATCTATAACATTTCCTGAACACCCTCATAGCTCCCAAACAATTTTATTATCTATCTCTTCCTGTTATAAACCAGGATTTCAAAATGGCTTACATCAGCCTTGTCCTTTTGTGTGTACAATGTTTCATTTGAACCACACATCAGTCCTGTGAGGTTAGCAGAGCAGGACCTATCATCTTTATTTTATAAATGAGGAAATGGCTCAAAGAGATTATGGGGCTTGGCTGGGGAACACAAAACATGGCCAGTACTAGAGTCCAGATTCTCTGTCCCCACTGGATTTATTATTTTTTTTCTTCTGTGACTTCACAGCTTTTCTGAAAGCCATCATGGACTGAGTACAGCCCAGAACTAGCTTTGTTGACTGCCTTCAATCTATCTTTCAGTTTCCTAACTGAGACTCACAATTTTAAGCTGTAACCTCCCCAACTCTCACACACTTACAAACACTTAAACAAAAGTTTCAAGAAGCAAAGTACAGTGTATTTTTACTGTACAGTGTATTCAATGACTCAGGATTTTTCTAGTCTTTTCATTTTCTTAGATTCTATTAGTTGTTTTAGAAAAAAGAGGAAATAAAAGGTTGCCCATGACTAAGTGACTTGATTTCATTACACCTGGTGATGTCCTTTGGTCACATGTTGCACCAGTGCATAGCAGGGGTATTTTGATTCCTGTGTACACTTGGAAGAGACAGCCTACTTAGCCCATTGTGGAGAATGTAACCAGAGAGGAGGGGGCTGAGACTCACTGTTAATCTCTGCACGAAGGAAAGGGTGGCTGGGCAAAGTGGGTGAAGCCTGATGTGGGCAGTTGTGGGTGGGACACTTCCAGGGAATGGTCCCAAAGACCTGCTTCGTTTTTATGGCTTTCTGTCTTTTTTTTTGTCCCTGGAGTCAGAAATGGCCTTCAGGTGGCCTTTGGCCAGGGTCCAGGTGGAGTTGTATATCCATAGAGTACCACCTGGCTCTTGGCAGGAGAGGGCTAAGGGTTCTTAATGTTTTCAGGTAGCAGATCACTTTGAGATCTAATGGACACTGTGAACCCTTTTCTTATAAAAAGAACACACAAATGCACATGTGTAAGAAAATCGCATAAATTTCTTGGTTTTGAGAGATGCTGGAGTCAGTTTCTTGTCTAAAGCCTTGAATGGGATGTGGATCAGGAAGATCCTAAAGGCTGAAATTCAAAGATAGTACCAGAAAATGAATTCACAAGGAAAAATTCTTCCTTGTGAGTCAGCTTACTTTTATCTAGATTACCTATTGAATCTTGCTATCACTTTGCTTTCAGTGTCAGAAAACTAACTTTCTTTGTTACCATACTCTTTTCTAAATATCTTGCAAGTTTTCTTCTGATTTTATGCTATTTATAATTTATGCTGGCATCTGATTAAATAAAGGAAGAACTTGGTTTTGTCAAAGCACTTCTCCCCTTCACACTGCAGGAAGACTGCCTGGGGCTGAGTCTGGCTACAGCCACCTCTTGTTCTAGATCTGTATCCATATCTATAAAGCAGGGTAAGAATACCTTCTCATAAAGTTATTGTAAGGGTTACATGAGATCATTTCTATAAAATTTTAGCACAGTGCTAAGCACATAGTAAGTGTTCAATAAATGCTTATTATTGCTATTGTTATTATCATTAGTACTGTCCTCATTTTGAGACTGTGCATGAACTGTATTCCTTTATCTGCACTCAGTGTCAGGACAGCCTTCCTCTCACATTTCTAGAGCAAATGGTTAACCATTGATGTACTTTTACAGAATCTGTTCATATGGAGGGTGGGCAAAAGTATATTTATAGTTGTTCATGTGGAAAGTAATACAATAATTAATAAATAATTATACAAGAATAAACTCTGTGTTTCATGTCTCACAACTGTAGACCTACTTTTGCCCCATGCTGCACATTTTTAACTGTACATTTATACTGCTATCCAAGCAATATTTATAGAATGGTCTCTACTTGTTGAGCACTGTGCTTGGCATTTCTGCATGTGCTGCCTCCCTTTATGCTCAGAACAGCATGTGGTGGTAAGCATTACTGTTCCCATGACTGAATATTCAGAAAGCAAGTGGTGTGACCAGTGTTGCTGGCTAATTAAGTGGTCAGCTTGAAATATGACTCTAAGCCTTCACGTCAGATCTGTTGCCCTTTCTACTATACCACTGGACTACCTTAAATTCTACTTTCAGAAAAGAAGTACAACTTGGTATAAACTTTAGAGTTTTACATGAGTCTTACTGAGTGCTCACAGTAAGTCTGGGATGCTCCAACATCACTGTTAAAATGTTTCCTTATGGCCATATTCTCTGTTGCAAGGAGTGAAAAAGTTTCTTTGATATATAAGGACATTTGTAAACTATTATTATTGTTATATATTAATTTCCATTTAAACAGACATAATTTCTGATTCTGATTTCTGCTTTAAACAGAAACACAGAAAAAAATCAATATTAAAAAAAATATGTAGCCCTGGCTGGTGTTGCTCAGTGGGTTGAGTGCTAGCCTGTGAACCAGAAGGTTACCAGTTTGATTCTCAGAGCATATGCGTGAGTTGCAGGCCAGGTCCCCAGTTGGGGACAGGTGAGAGGCACCAGTTGATGTATCTCTTGCACATCAATGTGTTCTCTCCCTTTCTTTCTCCCTCCTTTCCCCTCTCTCTAAAAATAGATTAATACAATCTTTTAAAAAAAGAAGGCCTGCAGGAGTTCTGGTGGTGAGGAACCAGAAGGTACAAGGTCTTACTGGGCTGTGAAAGGATGTTTGTTTTAAAAAAAAAGTATGCGGTTTTCATAGAATCATAAGAAAAATTACATGGCTGTTTACTTGAGAGCAGTAATCACTGTATATTTTCTTTCCATGGCTTCTAAACTCCTAGTACAATTTACAACACATATCAGACAACTAATGCTAGGGGATATTTACCAAATGATCACCTCCCGTTTTATATAAAGTAGTAGCTGTGGAAAGAATGCATACATTAAAAAGATAGGATAGCATGGTCAAAGAGGCCTATTTCAGAGTAGGCTGAGTCATAGTCTGAGGCCCTGCAGGGCAGGTTGGGTCTCTGTTCACCCAGTGTCTCCCTAGCATACTGCCTCTCTTCTGTGTGAAAGATATGTGCTTTGGAATAGTCAGCAAGAAGAAAACAAAGCTAACCATTATGGTCAGTGCATTGAATGAGTGAAGATTCTGTATCACTACCAGATGCTTGAAATTTGGGGCAAAGCATCTGAGATGTGGAGGCTTCTGTTGCCTTTATGGGGGAGATAGCTGTTATGGTTAATACAGGGTTCTAGACTGTGTGGGTCAGAAAATTTGTTGAGTTTGGTTAGTAGTTAATGATACAGAACAAAGGTCATAAATAGGCCATGAGAAATCAGAGCACAGATGATTAAAATTGGACAGTTTGCTTATTCAGCTGAAGAATGTGTTATTTTCTATTCTGGCCATTTCCCCTTCTTCTGTGATAGAACAAAATGTGGTATGAAGAGGAATATGTATCTTCCAATGCATAGGAAACTTTTCTGCTTTAAGAGAGTCAGTATGAATCATTTAGCAGGTGACAGATGTTTAATTTAGAGAAAATAGAGGACATAGCAAGAGCTTCTCCATAATTTTGTTGCTTGTATCTATTAATATAGGGTTAGTTATTAGTGATAGAAAACACAAATTAACAGTGGCTCAAACACAAAATGTCTTAGTCACCTTTAAAAAGTTTGGAAAGTTGAAAGTCCAGGGCTGATATGGCTATTGCATGAAGTCCCTAGAGACCCAGGCTCCTCCCAGGTTTCTATGCCGCCATTCCCAAGGCTTCATAATCCATACTGGATGCTGGAGCTCCTACCATCATGTCTGCATTCTAGCCTGTGGGAAGGAGAAAGGGGCAATGAAGTGGCCCTCTCCTTCATATGCAGTATTTCCCAATAAGTGCATGTTACACTACTGCTTGAACTTCATTGACCAAAGTTTGTTCCCTTGGCCACACTAGACAAAAGAGCCTGAGAAATGTCGTTCCAATTAAGGGCAACAGGGGACTGACAAGAAAACTGGAAGTTCTGCCATATTTAAAAATATGGGAGAATCTGTTATACGAGTCCGACATCGGTTTTTGGCACACTGTCCTTGGGATTTGAGTGCTTCCCCAGATGTGGGACTTAAGGGTCCCGTGTGAAACCCCAGGAGGTAAGGTTTTAGTAAACTTAAACTCTGCACTGACAGAACCAAAAGGCTGTGTCTGATTGGTCCATGCCTCTGCTCACGGCCTTTTCAGTTCTGTGCACTGACCTAGGCTGTGGAATTGACAGTAATCAATTTGGTGGAGAGCCAGGGAGAGTCAGAACTCTAAGGAGATGACATTTGACAAAGCTGTCTACTGCAGTGAGAAACAAAGGCTTTGGAGTCACTCTACACTTGGATTTAAACCCCAGATCTGTTGTGTGATCTTATACAACTTTCTAGATTTTTAGAAGCTTCTATGTCCTCATTAGCACAATGGGAATTCATCTAAGAGTTTTAGGCAGGCTTAGGTCAGGTGATGCATGTAAAGTATTTAGTCCAGAATATGGAAAGAGGTGTTCCAGAAATGGTGTCCATTTCTACAATTGTCAACTTGGGGGCCAAGAAAGGGGTAGTATAGCTGGAAACCCCTTGGAGCCTTCTGGTCAAGGGGCCACCATGGGGGTGATCACAGCATACTTGTTATTGGTTTGTTCTGTCACTATAAGTGCTGGTGATGGAAAGGTTACTGCCCTGCTGTCCTTAGATCCCCCTCTGCCACTCACATCCAAGTTATCAATCCTTTAAATATGTATTTAAAACTATCTAACTCTGTTGATTATGTTCCAGTTAAAGGTGAGATCATATGGTATTTGTCCCTCACTGCCTGGCTTATTTCACTCAGCATAATGCTCTCACAATAAAGGAATTAAAAAATATATCCAACTCTTTCTCTTCCTGCTCACTGCAGCAGTCCTACTTCAGATCCTCATTCTTTCTTTGAAATTGTTGAAATAAACTTAGAATGCTGACCACTTCTGTAGGCCACCTCCCAAGTCACCACTAGCACAACCATCTTTCTGAAGCCTGAGTCATCTAATTGGTCATCCTTCCACAGCTCCTTATAATCTTCAGGACAAAATCCTAAATCCTTTGCTGTATCTCCATGTTCTGTGACCTCAGGTACATGGGTAGCCTTCTCCCGTAGCCCCTCTTCCTAACTGAACCCTGCTTTAGGCAAATCAAACATTTCCCAAACATGCTAAATTCTCCCTTCTTGGTGCTGCTGAATAGGCCCTCCCTGTAGCCTGCAAAACCCTTCCTCTGCTGGGTGAGTCCTGGTCCTCATGGAAGCACTTCTCCCAAGAGAACTCCTCTGTGTTCAGTGGAACTTAGTTGTCATCTCCTCCACAACCCACAGTGCCTCAGGCAAATTCTGTTATAGTTATTGATATTGTTTGTGTGTCTATCACATCACTTATCTGTGAATCCATCCATCCATCCATCCATCCATCCATCCATCCATCCATCCATCCAAGTTTGTATGCATTTCCTCCTTTGTGTAGAACTCAGTTATTTTCTCCACTTGGAAACTTGTTATGCTTTGGATGCAGTGTGTCTCTCCTCTGTGCTCCAATAGGAACTGTGCTTGCATTATATTGTTATTACACTGTACTGTCAGAAATGTATCTGTTTTCCTTACTAAAGAGTGACGTCTTTAAGGATAAACTGGAGCACCTTATGAGAGAATGTATGTGCATGTGTGTGTATTTATGTGTGTGTATATTTGTGTGTATGTGTATGTATATATGCATGTATGCATGTGTATGTGTGTGTGTCTCCTCAGTACCTAGCAGAGGGAGTTGATCTACTCAAAATAGTCTAGCAGGATCCCTAGAGGAGAGATTCACTTTGCATTTTTATGACCTGGAGTACAAAGTCATTTGGGAACATTGTTAAAGGAACAACATATTGTTTAGTTGCCAAGGGGTTCTAGAGGGAGAGGGTTTCTACAGCTATAAAGGAACTATATTTAGCAAGTTGGTTGATCTGTTGTTAAAGGAACTTGTTTCTTGTGGTGACAAAAATATTCAGTGCACTAACTGTCTTGCGTTAAGAACAGTGATGTAATGATTAAAAAGAATAACCTTCATGCTTCTGGAGAGTGTGCTAAACCAGTTCTGTCAGAATACAACTAGTGGATGCTGGTGATTATATTTAAAGTTGAATGTGAGGAACAGAAAAGGGAGAGAGAGCAATGTCTCCAAATTAATTGTTGAGGTAATTTCCTGGAGGGCATAAATAAAGGCTTATTTTGCTTAGCAAGCCTCACAGTTAAGATAACAAGGCTGTTTCTGTGAAGCATTGTGAGGTTCCAGTACTCACAGCAAGACTACTGTATGTGGGTGACATTTGACAAGGACATGTTTGATGTTCAGCTAGTGGGCCGACCAGGGAGGCTGGCTCCAGATCAGTATAATGGGGTTTTTTTGGGGGGTGATAATCTAAATTGATTGCTTAAATTGTTCCATAAAACATGAAACAGGATTGTGGTGTGTAATTATGAGGAGCAGTCCATGAGGAAGCTGAGGGTTCCAACTCTGAGTGAAGGGGGCTTGTGTACTGTGCGTGGAAACATTTTAAGGAAGTTTTCCAGATTTGTGGTGATGTAGAGGCGTTCTAAACAAAGGACTGCCGTTAATAGTTTAAGACTGACTCTCCAGCAGGACATTGTGGTGCTTTAGAGCTTGGCTCAAATTATGCATATCAAGGTTCAAGGGTCAGCTCTGTCACTTCCAGGCTGAGTGACCTTGGGCACATGGGCCTATCATCTCTAAACCTGAGTTTCCTAATCTGCAAACTGAAGGTAACAATAGTAGGGATCTCAGAGGATTATGGTGAGGATTAAATGAGATGGTGCAAGCGAAGTGCTCACAGCTGGCCTATCACATAGGAAGAGGATGCCTATCATCAGCTGAAACTGAGCCTCATACTTTGAGCAGGGAGTAAAGAAGGGCTATGTGAGCTTGGGTTAGTGTGGAAGGAAAACATGCATGTGCTTATCTCTGTGCTAATTGCCGATAATCGTGTGAAAAGGACCTGGGCAAGAGGGCATTTAAGTGGCTCAGTGCAAAGATTTATCCATTCAGTGTTAAAGTTAACTTGAAAGAACAATGCAAACACTTGTTTTCCTCAGTAAAGCAGGAACATCCTCCTCTTCCACTGTGGCGGTATGGGGCTGGGGGGCAGGAAACCTGGTTGATCTCAGCTCCAGTATGGCCTTGGGCAAGCCCCACAGCATGAGATTCACGTGTGAAATGACATCATGGCTTATAAATTTCAAAGTGCCTTCAAGTTAAAAAATTCTACAACTTCTTAACCTAAAGCTGTTCAGCACAATATTGTGGCACAAGGCATTTATTTTTAGTTTTTATTTTTCAATTACATTCAATATTATTTTGTGTTAGTTCCAGGTGTGTAGTAGCATAGTGCTTAGACAATCATATACTTTACAAAGGGTTTCCCCAGATATTTCCAGTACCCACCTGGCACCGTATGTAGTTATTACACTTTACTGACTATATTCCCTATGCTGTGTTTTCCTTTCCTGTGACTATTTTATGGCTCTCAATTCGTACTTCTTAATCCCTTCACCTTTTTACTTAGTTCCCCAACTCCTTCCCTCTGGCAATAATCAGTCTGATCTCTGTATCTATTAATCTGTTTCTATTTTTTGTTCATTTATTTTGCTCTTTAGATACCACATATAAGTGAAATCATAAGGTATTTGTCTTTCTCTGTTTGACTTATTTTACTTGGGTCCATCCACATTGTTGTAAACATAAGATTTCATTCTTTTTTTTTTTTATGGATGAGTAATATTCTGTTGTCCGTATGCATCAGGCTTCTTTATTCAGTCATCTATTATTTACCTGGGCACCTGGGTTGCTTTCATATATTGGCTATTGTAAATAACATTGCAATGAACATAGGGGTGCATACATTTTTTAAATGAGTGTTTTGTGTTCCTTCAGATAAATACCCAGAAGTGAAATTGCTGGGTCATAAGGTAATTTTATTTTTAATTTTTTGAGGAAACTCCATTTTGTTTTCCACAGTGACTGTCCCAAACAATAGTGCACAAGAGTGCCCTTTTCTCCACATCTTTCCCAACACTTGTTTGTTAATTTATTGATGATGGCCATTTTGACAGGTGTGAGGTGATATCTCATTGTTGTTTTAATTTGCATTTCTCTGATGATTAGTGACTTTTGTTTGTCTATTGGCCATCTGTATGTCATCTTTGGAGAAGTGTCTATTCAGGTCCTCTGCCCATTTTTAAATTGGATTTTTTTTTTTTTTGGTGTTGAGTTGTATTAGTCCTTTACAAATTTTGAATATTAACTCCTTATTGAGTGTATTATTGGTGAATTTCTTCTCCCATTCAGTAGGTTGGCTTTTCATTTGTTTATAGTTTCTTTTGCTGTAGAAGTCTTTTTAGTTATACATAGTCTTATTTGTTTATTTTTAGTTTTTCTTGCCTGAGGAGATAATGTGCAAAAAAAATATTGCTTCATTGCCTATGCTTTCTTCTAAGATTTTTATGTTTTGAGTCTTACATTTAAGTCTTTAATTTATTTTCAGTTTATTCTTATACATGTTGTGAAAAGGTGGTCTAGTTTCATTTATTTTGGTAAATATCGTCCACCTTCCTAAAGTCATGTTTTGAATAAAATGTCTTTACACCATTTTATGTTCTTGCCTCATTTGTCGTATATTAATTGACAACATAAGCATGGGTTTATTTTTATGCCCTCTATTACATTCCATTAATTTATGTGTCTGTTTTTATTCCAGTACCATGGTGTTTTGATTACTATAGTCTTGTAGTATAGTTTGATATTAGGTAGCATGATACCTCCAACTTTGTCCTTCTTTCTCAAGATTACTGTTGGTTATTTGGTGTCTTTTGTGATTCCATATTAATTTTTGGATTATTTGTTTTAGTAGTGTGAAAAATGCTATTGATATATTTTTTTAAAGTTAAGGTTTTTTTAAGATTTTATTTATTTATTTTTAGAGAGGGAAGGAAGGGAGAGAGAGAGAGAGAGAGAGAGAGAGAGAGAGAGAGAAATATTAGTGTGCAGTTGCTGGGGGACATGGCCTGCAACCTAGGTATGTGTTCTGACTGGGAATCGAACCTGCGATGCCTGGTTTGCAGCCCGTGCTCAATCCACTGAGCTACACCAGCCAGGGCAATATTTTTAGGAATTACATTGAATCCATAGATTGCTTTTGGTAGTATAGACATTTTAATGATGTTAATTTGTCATACCCATGAGCACAGTATATGCTTCCACTTATTTATATCTTAAATTTTTTTCCATGTCTTATAATATTCTAAGTACTGGTCTTTTACCTTCTTCATTTGAACTTATTCCTAGGTATTTTATTTTACTTTATTTTATTTATTGTATTTTTTAATGCTATTGTAAATGAGATTGTTTTCTTAGATTCCCTTTCTGATAATTCACTATTAGTGTATGAAAATGCAGCAGAATTTCTGAATATTTATTTTGTATCTTGCCACTTTACTGAATTCACTTATCAGTTTTAGTAGTTCACTTAGTAGTTTTAGTAGTTGGTGGAATCTTTAGGGTTGTCTTTATACAGTGTTATGTCATCCTAATGACAGGTTTTCCTTTTCAATTTGGGTACTTTTTATTTCTTCTTTTTCTTCTTCTCTAAATTGCTGTGTTTATTACTTCCAGTACTATGTTCAATAAGAGTGGCAAGAGTAAATATCCCTGTATTATTCTTGATCTTAAGGGAAACACTTTCAGTTTTCCCCTATTGATTATGATATTAGCTGTGTTTTTGTCACATATAGCCTTTATTATGTTGAGTTATGTTCCCTCTATTTCCACTTTGCTGAAAGTTTTTAACCCATAATGGAGCCACTGGATTTTTTTCAAATGCTTTTTCTGTACCCATTGATATGATCATGTGATTTTTATTCTTCATTAGGTTTATATGATGTATAATGTTAACTAGTTTGTAGATTATCAATCAGACTTGCCATCCCAGGAATACATCCCACTCAATCATGGTGTATAATCTTTAAAAAGTATTGCTGGATTAAGTTTGTGAATATTTTGTTGAAAATTTTTGCATTTAAGTTTATCAGCAATATTGGCCTATAATTTTCTTTCTTTATAGTGTCTTTATGTGGTTTTGGAATCAGGATAATGTTAGCCTCATAAAGTTAGCTTGGTAATCTATCCTCCTTTTGAATTTTTTTGAAATAGTTTAAAATGAATAGGTGCTAATTTTTTTTGAATGTTTAGTATAGTTTATCTGTGAAGCCATCCAGTCCAGGACCTTTGTTGGTTTGGGAGTTTTTTGATAACTGCTTTGATTTCATTGGTTGTAATCTGTTTGAACTGTTCTTTTGTTTCATCTTGATTCAGTCATAGAAGATTGTATGTTTCTAGGAATTTATCCATTTCTTCCAGATTGTCCAGTTTGTTAACATATAGCTGTTCATAATATTTTCATATATTCCTTTCTATTTCTGTGGTGTCAATTGTTACTTCTCTTTTATTTCAGTTTTTATTTATGTGGTCCTATCTTTTTTTTTTTTTTTGAGAGTCTAGTTAAAGGTTTTTTAACCTTTTATATCTTTTTCAAAA
The DNA here is from genome assembly GCA_004024845.1 of Tonatia bakeri. NCBI lineage: Eukaryota > Metazoa > Chordata > Mammalia > Chiroptera > Phyllostomidae > Tonatia > Tonatia bakeri. Next base: position 77,395 of record PVIA01007795.1, read on the forward strand.
ACCAGATCTTGGTTTTATTGATTTTTTTTAACTCAATTTCATTTATTTTCACTTTTTTTAAATTTTATTTTAATCATTGTTCAAGCACAGTTTTCTCTCCTTTACTCCCAATCCAGCCCACCCACCCCTTTCTCCCAACATCCCTCCCATTACCACCCTCCCCCTAGTTTTTATCCATGTGTCTTTTAACTTTGTTCCTGTAAACCCTTCCCCTTTTCCCCTGAAATTCCCTCTTCTCTCTCCTCTGGTCACTTTCTGCCTGTCCTCTATTGCAGTGTCTTTGACTATATTTTGCTTGTTTCACTGTTTTATTGTTTAGGTTCCTATTAAAGGTGAGATCATATGGTATTTATCTTTCACTAACTGGCTTATTTCGCTTAGCATAATGCTTTCCAGTTGCATCCATGATGTTGCAAAGGGTAGGAGCTCCTTCTTTCTTTCTGCTGCATAGAATTCCATTGTGTAAATGTGCCATAGTTTTTTGATCCATTCATTTACTGATGGGCATCTAGGTTGCTTCCAGCACTTAGCTACTGTAACTTGTGCTGCTACGAACATTGGGGTGCAAAGGTTCTTTTGGATTGGTGTTTTAGGATTCTTAGGCTATCGTCCCAGCAGTGGAATTGCTGGGTCAAAAGGCAGATCCATTTTTAGTTTTCTGAGGAAGTTCCATACTGTTTTCCACAGTGGTTGTACCAGTCTGCAGTCCCAGGAACAGTGCACTAGGGTCCCCTTTCCTCCACAACCTCTCCAACACTTGTTGTTTGTTGTTTTACTTATGATGGCCATGCTGACTGGTGTGAAGTGGTACCTCATTGTGGTTTTAACCTGCATCTCTCTGATAGCTAGTGATATTGAACATCGTTTCATGTGATTTTGGATCTTCTGTATGTCCTCCTTGAAGAAGTGCCTGTTCAAGTCCTTTGACCATTTTTTAATTGGGTTGCTTGTTTTCTTAGAGTGGAGTCGTGTAAGTTCTTTATATATTTTGGAGATTAAGCCCTTGTCTAAGGTATCATTGGCAAATATGTTTTCCCATACAGTTGATTCTCTTTTTATTTTGATACTGTTTTCTTTAGCTGTGCAGAAGCTTTTTGTTTTGATGAGGTCCCATTTGTTTATTCTTTCCTTTATGTCTCTTGCTCTAGGGGACATGTCAGTAAAAAAGTTTTTGCATGATATGTCTGAGATTTTCCTACCTATGTTCTCCTCTATTACTTTAATGGTGTCACGGTTTATATTTAAGTCTTTTATCCATCTTGAATTTATTTTTGTATAGGGTGTATGTTGGTGTTCTAGTTTCATTTTTTTGCATGTAGCTGTCCAGTTCTCCCAGCACCATTTGTTGAAGAGGCTATTTTTACTCTATTCTATGCTCCTGTCCCCTTTTCAAATATTAATTGACCATAGAGACATGGGTTTATTTCTGGGCTCCCTACTCCATTCCATTGATCTATGAGTCTGTTCTTATTCCAGTACCAGGCTGTTTTGATTACAGTGGTCTTGTAGTATAATTTAGTGTCAGGTATTGTGATCCCTCCTTATTTTCACTTTGATCTTCATGATTTCCCTCCTTCTACTCACTTTGGACTTTGTTTATTGTTCTTTTATGAGTTCCTATAGGTAT
>PVIA01007796.1:0-79025 GCA_004024845.1 Tonatia bakeri
TCTTTCCTTATATGCTTGTTTTGATGATTAAAAGGTGGTGGGATTGTTATATATTTTTATTTGAGGTTTATTGATTCAAATAATTCCAATGAAGTTGTATAAAATAATTTCTTAATCAGAGAATAAAATCCCCTCTAGTGAAATAGCCCCTGAATGTCTAAAAGTTGTTGAAGTAACAGCCCCTCCTTTACCTTGAATAAGAATATATATCAATTAGAATTAGACAGGCAAAGAAATAAGAGAAGCTAGTTAGCTATTACAAACTGAACATGTAGAAACAATTACCAGAGACCTCTACTCAATCGAGCGTACCCTTTTACCCCATGATAAATTCTGAGAACTTTAATAAACAATAAGACATTCAAATTCTGTACATACAGCTATTTCTAATTGTTTGCATTTAATAGGTTACTAGATTAGCATGACTACATGTTTGGGTAAAAAACTTCCTGCTTCACCTAATCGCAAATGTTAATCACTGCCAAAAATGAAAATATAAAACTCTGTTTGTACTTGCAATAAACAGAACAGAGCTTCACTGTCCTCTGAGTCGTGTTGTCGTCTGTTACCCATCCCCGACGCCTTACCCACCTTCAGGAGACCCTTGACCCAGCTGCGGCCAGACCGAGGCAGCTGAGCATGTGGGGGGATAGCTCAGTTGCAAGGGTTCCCCCCACCGAGGAGCTCGGGGCTTTAACCCCACACAGAGCTTCCCAGCCCAGAGCGCCGGAGCCGGGAAGAGGCGCCCACAGCACACCTGGTGTGAAATCCAGCGGGGACTCTGTCTGCGGGGAGAGACAGGCTTCAGCGAGGAGCCCTGGAAAGGCCAGCACACAAACTCTCATGTGCAGCCACTCACCAGGGGCTCGGCGGAGGGAGGGCAGCTCGGAGGGGCTGGGGTTGTGTGAGGAGAGCCCAGCCGTGGGGCCCTGGGTGGGGCTCGTTTCCCTCGCCGGCCCAACCGCTCCTGCGTGGAGCCCTGCCTTCACAGGCCAGACCTTGGTCCGTTTGGGCCCGATGACTTCTGCTGACCTCGCTGTGACCTCGCCACACCACAAAGGTCCTCAAATCTCAGGCGGGTGGCCGCTGGCCTTAGTGTTCCCTGAGACTTCTGCCAAGTGGCCTCAGGCCCCGCACTGGCCACAAACCCGAAGCTCTACCGGTCTGGCCAACACAACCTCTGTCTGCGGGCTGACTCACCGAGGGCTTCCCTCTGGAAATGTGCCGGCTGCCATAGGCTCTTCCATTACCTACGGGGCCTGAAGGGCAGCCGTCCGGCAGAGGCAGGAGGAAGCCAGTCCCTGGTTGAGTGCGGGTAGGAGCCAGCTGTGGTGTGCACCTCAGCCACTCCACGCACACGTGTGGTGTGAGAGGCAGCCACACACTGCGGATCCCGCTGTATCTCCAAACAGGGAGCTCAGGGCCAGCCATGGGCAGCGTCTGACACGGCTCTGCACAGGAGTCCCTCCCAAGAGGGGTCAGACCCAACACACCTGCGGGGTGCTTCGGCCCCCTGCGAGCAGGACCTCACGCACTTCGCAAGGAGCTCTCTGCAGGCACCAGATGCTACTGGGCAGACCCCCCCTGGGTGGTCAGCACCCACTGGCAGCTTTGGACGCTGTGCTAGGGGTCGATCCTGACGTGTGTTTGGGCCAACAGCCATCCAGACTCAGTTACCATGGGAGGGCTCACTTCGCTCACAGAGGGGCATCCCTGGAGCACCCAGCTCGCGGGATCAGGGAGCCTGGACTATGCCCCCCCACCCTGGACACCTACTACACACGGCCCCCTGCCAAGGCTGGGAATCTCGTAGGTCCACCCGCTCCGCAGAAACACGTACAGACAGGCGGCCTAAACAGGGGCAGAAAGAGCTCAACCGCGAGAGACGCGGGAGGGGGGCTCACGCAGAGGCGGGACGCTGCTCCCTGGAGGCGGGGCCTGCGGCGCAGCAGCCTCAGGACAGCTAATTACAAACACGGCGCGTGGGTTTCGGCAAAGCCAGTCCGAACCAAGGTGGACGCCTTGTTTCTCCAGGTTTTTTTTAAATGTTAAATTATTCACTAATTAATTGTTGTGAGAGGGGCACGGGGAGGAGGCCCGAGGGCTCGAGGAAAGGTGTGGCCTTTGTCCTTCCCCAGAGCGGATACCTGAGGCTGGCCTCCCGCAGCCCCAGCCTGGACGGGGGCGACCCCTCCCTCCTTCGTCTCAGCGGCGTGGGACCGGCCCCTCCCCGCCCCACTTACCGCGCTCCTTGGGGTCGCCTCCGCACTGGCACTGGCCCTGCGTTCCCGCTGCTCCTCCCCCTGCCCTCTGCTGGGGCGGGGGGCGTTGCTCCCGAGCCGTCGGCAGTCACCGAGTCCCTGCTCGATGGTCGCCCCCCAGCGCGCAGACCCTCTGTCCTCAGCTCCCGGGGAGAGAGTCCTCGCACCGTCTCTGCTCCTCCCCCAAGACTGCGGCAGGCCACCGTGCCCGCAGACCCCACGCGAGGAGCACCTGCAGGGGAAGCGCCTCCCTCGTCCCCATTCCTGCTATCACTGGGTCCCAGAGAGGCACTCCGTGAAGGTTCTGGAACACTGCCCTGCATCCCGAGGGTGGCCTGCTCCCCGTCTCCGAATCCCGGGTAGGACTCCAGACGAGCCCCCTGTGACTGCGCCCTTCCGAGGGTTGGGGTTCACCCTGCCCGGGCCCGGGGCTGCGGGGTTCGGACACTGGCCTACGCGCCGCGAGGCGCTGGGAGCCCGGCGCGCGGACGAGGGCGGGGCGACGGGAGACCTCCGGGCTGCTGTCCCCGCCGGGCGCGGGCGGCTGGGCCGAGGGACGCGGCACCACATCCCTGCGGGAGGCAGAGACACGGGGAGACAGAAACGCGGAGAAACACGAACAAAGCGAGACCCCGCGGGGCCAGGGCGGCGGCGGCGCATCCGGGCTGCGGCCCCCGGAGCGTCACCTCTCCTACCGTGCGCTCGCGGCCGGCGCCCGCCCCGCCCCGTTGCCCTCCCGCGGGGAGGCCCCCCCAATCCGCCCTCGGCCGGGCCGCGCAGCCGGACCCGCGGCGGCGCGCGGACGCGGGCCCTCGGTCCCCCACCCGTTCCCCAGCGGGGGCGCGCGGCGCTGAGAGCTGGCCGCGGTGCTGAGCGCGCGGCTCGGCGTCCGCGCAGCTCCAGGCCCGGCTGAGGCGCGTCCTGCGACACTCCCGGCCTCCGCGGTAAGTCCCAAGGCCCCGAGGATGTCGGCCGGGGGGAGGGGGTGGAGGGTGATTTGGGAATTTTTGCGCGTCCTTTCGCGTCACGGGAGGCACGCGGGGAGGGACTAAGGTCCATACTCTCTCCACCTCATGGTGCCTTGCTCGGATGGCTGGGGTCCGGGGTCTGGGGCGATGACCCTTGCAGGTCTGGGCTGGGAAGGGGAAGAAACCCGGCCCGCTGTCGCGGGTGCGGGAGCCGGGAAAGAACGGGTAAGAGTGGAGAGGTAGCTTCCATTCTCCCGATGGGCAGCCAGGACCACCCAAAGGCTCCCCCAGGGGAGCTGGGCCAGAACCTTGCACCGCAAAGACCCTTTGTCTCCCCAACGTGGGGGTGGGGTGACCTGGAGATGCCCACTGCAAATGCCGTCCCTGCTTTGTTCCCTCCCCCACACCCACCCGGAACGCAGAGGCTTTCCCTCCCCCAGGGGCCTGCACATCATCTGTCAGAGGCTTTGGGCAGTCTGCGGCAGAAAGAACCTCTTGCCCCCTGCCTAGCTTGCCACCCCAACACCCGTGCCCTGGACGTCCCTGGGCGGGTCTCCCCTGAGCGACCTCTGCTTGCCTACCACCGCCCACCCCATTATTTCACCGCCCCTGGCTGTCCTGGATGGCGGGGGCGGGGCTGGGGACAGCATGACAGATGCCCAACCCAGTGGTCCAAATCTTTCTATCTTGACACCGTTTCTATAGCATACCTGCATCCTGTGCTCCATGGAACACCCAGTCCCTTTTACTTACAAAGGGAAGGGGCACAGAGTTACCCCACCGAGGGGAAAAGGGACACCTAGGCTGTTCAGTCCGTCACCAGGCAGAGCAGCAGCCGCCACAGTGGTGTGACCTGCCTTGTTTGCAGTAAATCTGTGTGCGTGCATCCCTGTGTAAGGGGCTGGGAAGGAAAGTCTGTGCCCAGGGGTCGGGGAGCAACGCCCCGGCCACCACTCTTCCCCATCGGATGCTGCTGTGGCTCCTACCCTGAGCTCCCACCCCCCTCCGATCACGCCTACAGCTGGAGCAATCCGGCAGAACTGGCACTGGGCTCACGTCGCTCACCCTTCCCGCCTGGCTCCCCAGGGCAGGTAGGATGAAGGCCAGGTGGGGCTGCGGTGCCCATCCCCCAGCCCCGCCCCCCAGCCTGCTGTCTGGGTCGCCTCAATGATCTGCAGAATGAACAGTTCCAGACCCAGCTTCCTGTTCAGGAAGCGCAGGCGTAACTGTGTGGGTAGGATGTCTGCAAAACCTCACTCCTCCAGCTGAAGAAGTGGTAGCTGTGGACCGCGTGGTGGGAGTCAGGAGCCCCTGAGAGTTTCTCAGTCTCCCTGAGGAGCCAGAGGGCCAAGTGGGCAGCAGAGCGGGGTGCCAGGGCCAGTGAAGGTCACAGCCGAGGGGTCCCCACGAGGGGCGGGGCTGGGGGCACGGGTCTGCCTCGTCCTTCGGGGAGGGCTGTGCCTCACAGTTTCATGCTGGGCCCCACGGAGGGGTCTGTTGCTACAGGATCACCAAGCAGAATGTGCATGGTGGCCGCCGAGAACCTGGACACCTTTGGCCTCTGCCCTCAGGGGCAGCGGCAGCCTCTGGCTGTCCCGAGGAGTCCACTTGGGCCCAGAAGCTGGGTGGAAGGGGACTGTCAGCCTGTCTTCATTAGGGCCAAGGACCCTCTGACCCTCAGGGAGTTCCTACCCTTGTCACACACGGACCTTACATTTCCAAAGAGTCAGGCTCAGAGAAAGTATTTTATATATATAATGTGGAAAACAAGTGGGCTGAATACACCCTAGATTTCATTTGGTTGCTCCAGAACTCTGCAAGTCTCTGGTTCACTGCTCTGGACCTTAGCGCTTACTGTTGGAACTGGCAAAGTGTTAAATTAGCTCAGGACACAGGCTTGGCCACGTTAGCGACCGAATCCAGCCTCGTATAGCTACATAGTGAGTGATCATTTTCTGAGCTCAGAATGCACTGGAATTTCCCACCGTCCACGATTTTAACTCAGTTAGCCGTTCCAGTCATGAAGAAACCGGGCATTTTATTTATTGAGGTCAACAGCAAATGAATCATCTCAGTCCCTGTGCGTGCGGAGTTCTGCACACGGTGAGATAATCTTTATCACGCCCGGCGGAAGTCACTTCCCAGAATATGGCAATAAAGACGTTTTTTTTTAAAAAGGAAAAGAGTATGTTCAACGGAGCTCTTGCAGTGACTGTCTCCGAAATTCCCTGCCGCAGGAACAACGTTGGCCGCAGTGACGGCGTCCACACCTGTCAGCTGCACGCTTGCTTTTCTTCTTCATTTCCACTCGCTGTCGAAAATCCCCCACGAGGACACAGTTATTGTTTGATTAGCACATTCCCCGTTAACGGGCGTTTGAACTATGGGCGGCGGTGGGTGTGCGAGGGGTGCAGGCCGTAGAGCCTGGGGAACTCAGGCACGACCTGTGCTGAGTCAGACACCAGCCCCCAACGCTTTCCCCTGGTGCCCCCGACGGACGGAGGTCCCACCCGTGGGACACCACCGCCCGGGAGGGGAGGAGACCGGGCTGGACTGAGCGTGTGAGCACTCGACGGGGTGGGGAGCTGCCCTCTCTGGTTGCGACTGTCCGGCCCCCAAGCTCGCCCCAAAGGTGGCGGGTTTAACACGAGACTGTGATCCTCCTCCTCAGACCGGTTCTGGCCACGGGCCCCTCCTCACCTCCCGCCTCCCCGCCTCCTTGCCTGGCCCTGGTCTCCCCAGCCCCGCTGGGACTCCCCGCCCGCTCCTCCCTCTGCCCCCAGGTGCCGAGGCCGGGCATTCCATCCTCTGAGAGACCCTCCAACTGGACAGGCCTTTCTCACGCTCAGAGCCGCAGCCTCATCTAGGCCTTATAAAAACACACGTGTGCATGTAAACACACATGTGTACGCCTGTATAAACATACATACACACACACTTCGCTGCCTCCTTTCAGTCCTCCCTGCCCGGAGCCTCCCCGACTTCCTTCCGTCCTCTATGCAGACGTCAGAGGGGCGGCCTCAGACCACCCCCACCTCGCCGCGGCTCCCACCCGCCCACTCGGCAGCCCCCACAGGGCTGCCCTGATCTCAGGGTGGGGCCTCTGCCTCGGCCGGGCCCCGCTCCCCTGTCAGCTCTCTCACCACCTGCCCAGCCCTGCATCCGGGACGGGGACAGACGTTGACGAGCCCCCTGGCACCCCCGCACCCCGAACCCAGACTGGGCGTGGGGACCCTCCCCGGGCGGGCGGCGGTCAGCGTCCCAGCATCAGTATCTCTGGTCAGGCCGCGCACAGGAGGTGACACCTGGCACCTCTCCCGGCCCACGAGGTCCCGTGGCCCCTCCGTCTGCCGGGTCCTGGCCTGGAGCTCGCTTCCCTCCTGGCCTTGGCCTCCTGCCACGATGGCCTGGCTCACTCGGGGCCGGCTCCGCACGCACCGTCAGGTGCTCGGCTGCGTGTGGCCTGACAGTGTCTGTCCCAGCCCTGTGTCCCTGCCCCGCCCCCAGCAGGTGGGGCCGTCCTGGGGGGTGGTCCGAGTGCCTCCCCAGCACAGAGGGGGGGCAGCCTTGGGGTTCCCTTTGAGCTTGTCTCTCGGGTGAAGGAGGCAACTCAGGTGTTGAATTTTCTGCTGCACCCACTTATAAGGGCCATGGTGCATCCCCATCGGGAGGGGGTGCCACCCGCACAGCGCCTGGGCCTGGGAACCTGGCCGGCCAAGCTCTGAGAGGGCGCTTAGGCATGCCCAGAGACCCCAGATTCGAGAGCACCAGACCCCGAGGCTCTCCTGTGGGCCTTGCTGCTGCCTTCGGGCACGTAGCTGAGCCTCTCTGGGGGTCAGCAGCCTGGAAAGGCTAGAAAGTGAGCGGGGTGGGCTGGTCCCATCCCCCCCTCACCCCCAGGGAGGGCTCAGTCCCGCCGAGGGGGAGGGCCGGGCTAGAACCAGGGATACTGAGTGCCTTCTGCTTCCCCCGCAGCAGCCACCACACTGGCAGCATGGAGCTGAAGAGAGGGAAGACTTTCATCAAATCCAGCCTGCACGTCTCCCATGAGAAGCCCCCGGGCCCCTCGACCCCCACCCCCGCCCCGGACGATGCGGGCACCTGCTCGGTCTCGCCGGGTGGGCGGCAGCAGGCCCCTGGCGAGAGGGGCCCCCAAGCCAGTCCCAGCACCCACGGGTGTCACCGAGGCTCCAACAAGGGGGCACAGTCTGACTCTGAGGGGGGCGCCCCCTTCAAGCTGGTGTGGAAGAGCAAGGCCCAGGACAGCGCGCCGGGCGCCAGCAGGACGGCCTCCGCGGCAGGGCGCCTGGTGGGCAGCGCCAGCTTCCCAGGCCCCTCGGGCAGCCAGCGCATGATCGACTATCGCCACTCCGTGCCGCAGGCGCCCTTCGTGCCGGCCGTGGCCAAGAGCCTCCCAAGGAAGAGGATCTCCCTGAAGAGGCCCAAGAAGTGCTTCCGGAACCTGTTCCATCTCCGCAGGAACAAGACGGAGAACGTGGCCTCGCTGGCCAGCTCGGAGAAGGGCCTGCCCTCCCCTGGGAGCCCGCCGGAGGCCCGAGGGTGGCGGGGCCGGGCCTTCCCCGCCTGGGGCGAGGGCCCGGGGCTGGACGGCCCATGCCAGGACCTGTCGGACGGCGAGGTCCCGCCGGACGCTCCTTACGAGCTCTGCAGGGCCCTGTGCGAGGACGTGGCCTCGCTGAAGAGTTTCGACTCCCTCACGGGCTGCGGGGAGATCTTTGCTGACGAGAGCTCGCTGCCGCCACTCGTCCTGGACGCCGGCCTGCCCGGCGCGGCCCGGACACCGCAGGCCTCGGACAGCAAGGCGCCCAGGGGCCCCGCCCAGGACCCACTGCCGTCACCGGCCCAGAACGAGGTGTCGGACTTGGCGCAGTTCTGGGACAGCGTGAACCACTGCGTGTGGCAGCAGCGGCGCGCGCTGCTGGGCCCACGGCCCGAGGGTCTTCCGGGGACAGGGCCAGCCCCGCTCCCTCTGTGGCCCTGCAGGGACCTCCTCAGCGGTTCCAAGGCCAGCCCCACGGACACGGGCACCCCCAAGAGCGAGCAGCCGGAGTCGGCGTCCACGAGTGACGAGGGCTACTGCGACGCCTTCTCCCCGAGCCTGGAGGACAGGCAGGGGGCCCCGAGCCCTGGCACCCCCTCTGCCTCCTTCCCCCGGGAAAGCTACAGCGGGGACGCCCTCTACGAGCTCTTCTACGACCCCAGCGAGGGCCCGGCCGGCCCCGGCCTGGATGACGGCGACCTCTGCCTGTCGGAGAGCCTGTCGGGGCCGGCCATGGGGGCGCCCCTGTCCATGTGCAGCTTCCACGTGGGGGCAGATGAGAACCTGGCCCCGGGGCCGGGCCCGGACCTGCTGGGCCAGGGGTTCTTGCAGAGCTCCTGGAAGGGCAAGGAGTGCCTGCTGAAGCTCTGCGACACGGAGCTCGCCGTCACCATGGGCGTTGTCAACTGGCTGCGCCGAGGCCCCGGGCTCCGGGGACCAGCTGGCTCCGAGAGGAAGGGCCCAAGTCCTGGGAAGCTGGAGGGCGGGGTCGCCCTGGGCTCGGCGCCCAGCGGGCAGGAGGAGAGGTGGGCGAGCTCGGGCGCCACAGACCGGCTCGCCAGGGAGAGCGAGGCGTCAGCAGCGGCCACACAGGGGCCCAGCCACCGGCCCAGGGACCCGGCTGTGAGATGTGTGCTGGTCCCCGGGGAAGCTGGTGCACGAGGCCGCCACGAAGGTTCGTTCTCTCCCTCGGGGTCCGAGGCCTCTGTAGCGACAGACGCTCCCGGAAAAGACAAGGTCATAACCCCTCTTGCCTGGCCCCACTCTCAGGAGCCGCCTGGGCACGCGGGGTGCCCCCGCGATTGGAGGAGGCCGGGTCTCAGGGGAAGCCCCCTGGAGGCGGAGCCCAGCCTGGCGGGCTGTGCGGCCCAGGTGGCCGCCCTGCAGATCCACTCCAGGTCTGAGACCCGCACGGTGCAGCCCCCCGGGCAGGACACAGGCAGTGGGCCGTGCAGACGGCCTCGGGCAGGGGACAGGTCCCTTCCCCGGCAGAACCGGCCCGACAGCCCTCCTGGAGGGGCTGCCACCCATGGCCGGCCCTCTGCAACAGGCCCACCCCACAGTCCACAGGCTCCCAAGTGCCCGGGCCTCATCCTGGACCTACGCCAGCCCCGGGTGCAGCCTGCCCAGGCCCGGGCCTCTGCCCGGCTGCAGCCCCTGTAGCTCCACTGGACGTGGGCAGGAGCCACAGGCCTCACTTCTAACAGCCAGGGGGACAGAGTCTGCCCATGGGTGCCGAGGAAGCGGCTGCGGCTTCCTGTCCCACCGGGCCTCCCCTACAGCCAGCCCAAAGTGGGGGCCCCGGCCAGCCGGTGGGGAGCCCCAGTGGAAGCGCAGCCCTGCAGGAGTCACCAGGAGCGGCGTCTCTACGGCTGCAGTCCGGAGAACCTGAGACCGGAATCTCCACCTTTTGTCTGCGCTGTGGCGACTGTGCTGGGGGACATGGAGGGGGCACGACTCAGGCAGGCGGGGCTGGGCGCTTCGTTGTGGAGGAACCTGGGCCAGAACCCACGTGCTCAGCCAGACCAGGCCTGGCAGCCCGTGGCCAAGGCCAGCTGGGAAGCGGCCAGCTCTCTCCGAATGTGCCCACGCACCCCCCCACAAGGCTCGGGGGAGCCCAGAGCCAGGCGGCCAGAGGGGCGGCTGTGCCCAGTGGTTCCTTACACCACGAGCCAGAGAGGCATGGGGGCTTGGAGCTGGTGGGAAGGAAGCACCAAGCACTGTGAATGGGAAGGGCAGGAGCCCAGGAGTCCGCCTGAGGGGTGGGAATAACTCACGGTGAGTGTGGGCTCGAAGACTTGGGGGATGGGGACAGTGGGAGTGGGTGGCAGGCAAGGGGGAGCCGCACACGAGCCTGGGAGTGCCCGCCGGCCCCAGCCCAGCCTGCTCCACATCTCGGAACTAGCAGCCGCCATGTCCTGGGACCCTCGGGAGAGGGGCCTCTCCATGGGAACACGAAGCAGAGCCAGCTCCCTCTCAGCAAGAGCCTCGAGACCCAGCCGGCCGCCCTGGCCAGCAGAGGCTGCCCACGTGTCTGCCAAAGATTGTCCCCCGAGAACCACGCCTCTCCAGCCTTTCCAGCTCGTACTGTAACGGGATCCACAACACCGCAGAGCGTTGGGGAAGAACAGATGTCTCTCTCACCCCTCTCCCCCGAAGCCACGACACAGGCACAGCCCCGAACGTTCAGAACAGGGAGGGAAAGGTGGCCGGGCCCCCAGGAGGGCAAGCGTCCGTCTTGGCCGTGCGGGCTGTGAGGTGTGGACCCACTTTTCCGACACACCACAGTGGGACACAAAGGGTGGGTTACCGCAGGCAGCCCGGGGCCGGATTTCTCCCCAGGGACGGCCAGCACAGAAGGGGTGTAGCTGGAGACCGGGTGGCCCTCCACACGGCGGACGCAGCAGACGTCAGGCGAGCCTCTCCTGGCTGTCGGGTGAGGAGACATGCCCCGCAGCCCTCGGTGAAAACTCCTCATTGGCCTGGAACCCGACGGAGGACAGCCAGGGCCAGCCCTCCTGGGAAGTCACACTCCGCCCTTCCCCTCGGGCCCGCCACCGGTGACCCTGGCATTGTCACGGAGACTCACTGCGAGCAGCTGTCACCCTCCTTGCTCAGACGCAGAGACTGAGGACAGAATGCGGGCATGTGTGCCATTTGCCCTGGGGAGTGGGGTCGGGGAGGGGGGCCCAGCCTCGGGCTCCCTGAGCTCAGAGCCTCCCGTTCCCCCTCCTGTAGCTGCACATGCGTCTGAGCCCCCCGGGGGCCCAGCCCGTGTCTCCCCGCAAGCAGCTCAAACCCCGAGGCAGGCCCTGTCGCTCTGTGCCACGCCCAGCGAAGCCGGTGCCCAGTAAACACTTGTGGAAGGAATGAAATGGAGAAAGGCGGCGCGTGGTTTTCTGACTCCTTTTCGACCATGAGGCTCGGGTCTGGAGAGTTGCTGAGGCCAGGTCTCACCTTGAAGTTCTCAGGGAGCATGTCCTGGAGGAAGACGGGGGACACCGTCAGGGGTGGGGAGAACCCGGGCAGGCCAGAGCACCGGGAAGGGCAACCACCAGGGTGCCCTAGGCCTTGCTCTGCAGTGACCCCACCCCCAGTGGGGCGGCAGAACTAAGACCCTGGGCCCCTTCCCCACCCGGGAGGAGCTGCTGGCCCCGTGGCACTCAGGTCGGGAAGCCTCTTGGACAATCCCAGCGCTGGAGGTTCTCGTGTGCAGCCATCAGGGTGGGGTGGGGGTGGGGGTCCCAGCAGAGGTGGGCCAGGCACGGTGCCAGGAGGACGGGGAGGAGAGTGTGGCTGTCCTCTGTGTCCCCTGGGCCCCAGCTGCCCCATCCATCTCTGTCCGTCTCTCCCTTCACACCCCCTCGTAGGTGCCCCCCCCCGACCCGGGCGGCCCAGCCTGGTTCTGTGGGGGAAGAGGCCTGGCCAGGCGTCCCCACCACGATGGTCATTTCTGATCCCTCGCTCCCACATGGCCCTAGAGGTCAGAGGAGGTTTTGTACCATATAAAGCCCACCCCACACACTAGGTCCAGCTGTCCCTCAGAGCTGGGGCGACTCACCCAGGGTCACACAGGGGTCAGCTGGGGGCTGTGCCGCCCAACCTTTTGCTGGCACACCGGACAAGAGGGTGCTGGCAGGAGCCAGGCAGCAGATGTCCAGCTGGGGGGGCTGACAGTGGGGGGCCCTGGCTCTGCAGCAGGGCTGGGGGGCTCCTGGCGGTCTCGGCCTGGGATCTGGGCTGACACGGACATACCACACACCTCCGTGCCGGGGAGGGGAAAGGTGGTTTTCGTTTTTTCAAATCACAGACAGGTAAGACCTTAGAGGTGGTTGTTCCCACCCTTACGTACGACAAGAGAAATCTGGACGAACTGAGTATCGGTTTTTCCTGCCTCGTCTGAGGCTGAGGGGCAAGCAGCTTCCCTGGAACCCGGAGAGACAGAAACGCAACAACCTGGACCCGCAGCAGAAGCCCCTCCCCCGGGGCCAGAAACCATGTCCCCTCCCCCCGCCCAGGGGGTGCCCAGGGGGTTGGAGCGCCGTCCTGCAAACTGCCGGGGGTGGCCAGCTTGGTCCCCAGTGGGGGTTCCTATGCTCCTCACATCGGTGTTTCTCTTGCTCTCTCTCCCCTCCCCTCTTCTTAAAAGCCTTTCAGGCCCAGTAAAGATCGGGGGGCTGGACCGTGAGAGGGGGGCTTGTCCTCCAGGAGCCACGCTGCACGTTCAGGGCGTGGGCAGAGGAGGCCTCCCCGTGGGCCCCACGGGGAGCGAGTGGGCAGGGCCCCCGGGGTGCCCCCAAGACCCTAAGCCCTGACCAGGGAGGGCCTGCCCTGCAGGGCTGTGCCGAAGCCTTTCCCAGCTGGAGGGCGGGGTGGGGGCTCCAGCTGACAGCCCTCTTTTCCCATCCGGTTTCAGGCGAGGTGACACAGGTCAGCCAGCCAGCGACAGGTGACCAGGACAGGATGTCCGGGGTACACACTGGGAGTGGCAGGGCCCAGGGAGGGGTGTCCCATCTTTTGGCATCTCTGGGCCACACTAGGAGAAGAGTTGTCTTGGACCATATGTTCAATACATAAACATTAACAAAAACATACAAACATCTCACCAAGTTAAGTAAATTTATATTTCTGTGTGGGGCCGAGTTCATAGACACCCTGGGCCGAATGGGGCCCATGGGCCGTGGGTCGGACCCTCGGTAGGGCTCCTGAGGGGCTGTCCCCACCCGCAAGGCGCAGGCTCAGGGAAGGCTGAGACCTGAGTGGACTCTCAGGGGACAGTGGAGGGGCCCCGCCCGCCCCCATGTCAATAAACCCCTGGTGATGCTGAGGCTAGAGCCCAGCCAACAGAGGCAGAGGTTCTCTCTAAGGACCAGGAGAGAACAAGCCACGAGAGCGTGGAGAACAGTGGGGACGTCCTCAGGTGCCGAGACGCCCCGGGGCCCCACCTGTGATAGACGTCATGACCGACAGCCCAGCCTCCCGCCGGGTTGGCCTGGACGCTAAACGCCTGTTCACTTCAGCGTCCGCTGCCCCTGTGATGTGTCTGCCTTCAGCGAGAAAACGACAAACTGTTGTGTCCCCCCGTCGTAGACACGCATGTGTCCGTGTCCCAGTGTCTGTGTGGCGGTTCGGGCCGCACAGCACCGTCCAAGGCGGAGAACCACTGGACAGTGGTGTCTCCATCGGCAGGTTCGTGTCCCAGAGAAACTATTCTCCAGTCACGGTTCAGCTCGGCCATCGTGCATTCTTTTTTCTTTAAAAATTTTTTAAAATTAATTAATTAATTAATTAATTCAGAGAGAGGGGAAGGGAGGGGGAGAGTGAAGGGGAGAAACGTGAATGTGTAGCTGCCTCCCACGTGGTCCCCTTCAGGTCCCTGGAGACCTGACCTGCAACCCAGGCACCTGCCCTGACTGGGAACTGAACCGGCGACCCCCTTGTTCCCAGTCCGAGCTCAGTCCACTGAGCCACCCCAGCCAGGGCGCCATCACGCATTCCTCCTCTTTAATCGTCGTCTGTGCTGTTTCATTTGCTTCCTTCCCGGTCCCCGTGGATTCCATGGGTCAGTCTGGTTTCTAAGAGCTCGTTTATGACCGAAGACGGTCACATTTGCCACGTGTTGCCAGTGAATCTTTTTTCTTCTTATTTTCATGTGGTGCTTTATTTTTCAGTTGCACAGACGTGGTGTGTTGAAATATAATTATGTTTTGTTAAAAAAAAAAAACAAAACCCGCTGAAGGCAGGGATACACAAAGTCTGAAGGATGGAGCTGTAGCCTCACACCCAGACTCACAGGTGCTGGAATCATCAGGTGAAGACCACAGGTGCGGCCCTGGCTGGTGCGGCTCGGGGGATGGCGGGCGGCCCGCAAGCCAAGTTTTATTTGCGATGACTTAACACACAGCAATCCAACAGTGGGATACGTCCCATTAATAGGAAGAAAGGAGAAGAGGGCCCGAATATCTGTTAACGCAGACAAAGTATGGGACAAGGTCCAGCACCCTCTCACGATGAAACATCCTCCGTGCCGTAGGAGCAGGGGAAACTTTCTCCGAACCGTAATTTATCGAACACTCAACTGCGAGCATCGCCCTGAATGCTGAAAGATAAGAGCAACACAAAGACGCCCACGTCGAGGTTTCTCTCTCTCTCAACTCAGTAATCACGTCCTCGGGGGAGGATTCAAGAAAGCTGCTTGGAGATGCACAGAAAGGTGGCGGCAACTTCGGCCTCGGCCTCCGGACAGCGGCACTGTGGCTGGCTCACGCCCGACTTCCAGTTTGGGGACAACCTTGGGCCGGGGTGGGGAGGCAGGGGGCCCATGAAGGGGCTCAGGAGGTTGTGCCGGCAGCCCTGTCCCGGGAAAGCATTTTGAGAGAAGGGGGGTGGGCTGGCCCGGTGCGGGGCTCTCGGGGTGGCCCCGGTGCACCAGGGGAGGGACAGCAGAGCCCCAGGCCCAGCGCAGGGCCATGTGTCTGCATCAGGGGCACAGACACCAGGATAGGGACAGCCACGCCGTCACCCAGGGAGAGTTCCGTGACCCCTGTGCCGGTGTGGGCAGAGGGGGCGGGGACCCCGGGGTGGGGGGACACATCGTTAGGACACAGCAGAGGTCATCAGATCACCGAAGCGAAAGGCCTTTCCCTTCCAGCTTTGCCCTCTACGTTCAGGGCACCCTGAGCAGGCCGGGGAGACTGGGGCCCAGGACGCCAGGCGGGGGTGGAGCTGAGGGCGGGAGGCCTGTGCTGCTGGCTCGGCCCCACCCGGTGAATCAGCCCGAACAGAACGGGCCTCAGAAAACACATGTCGGCGTTGCAAATACCTGGAGCCTCTTTCCACATTTCGTGGGCCCTCCCTCCCGACCCGGCCCGGCCCAGGCATGCCCTCCGTTCCCCGGGAAGACGCTCTGCTGGAGGAAGCCACACCTCGGCTTGCCCGTGTTCCAGGACGGCAGACCCAGCAGGTAGGAAGGGCTGCCTGTTTCCACCAGGGGAGAGTGGTCTTCTGTCTGGGAAGGGACTTGTTCTTTAGTCCTCACCCAAGGACATGTTTTCATTGCATTTAGAGAGAGAGGAAGGGGTGGGACAGAGAGAGAAGGGGGGAGGGGTGGAGAGAGAGAGAGAGAGAGAGATCAGTTGCCTCCCATATGCACCCCGACCGGGGGCCCAAACCCGAAACCTGGGCACGTGCCCTGACTGGGAATTGAACCTGTGACCTCTCAGTCTGCGGGACGATGCTCTGACCACCTGTGCAATCTGGCCAGGGCCCGGAAGGGACTTTTTGATGAGCTCCAGACGGACCTGTTACTGTTCTCCGGGCACAGCCTTCCCCACCGGGGCCTGTGCCCACCACGGCCCACGGGGGTCAAGGCCAGGCACAGACAGACATGCTCTGAACTGGTCTGGTCTTCGGGTATCGCTTCAGTCTGTGGACCCGGGTCTGGGTGCCACAGGCTGTGGACAAGCAGGTCAGCTTGCCACGGGCGTGACTGTTTTCTGGTAAGGCTGTTCACGGAGCTTAAACAGAAAAGCGGAAATTGCAGGAATGATGTTTGCCTGCTGTTCACGCCCTCCTGCTTCCCCTATGCCCACCCCGACCTGCTGCTCTGTCTCCTCAACCACGTGGTCGGGGAGGGTGGCCCCCCTCCAGGGCAGAGATTTTTATAAAGACAAAGGGCTGGTGGGGGAACTCTGAGCCTCTGGAGCTCAGCCTGAGCCCAGGAGTGGCTTTCAGTCTCTTTTCACTGGAGACCCGTGAGGTCCCTGAAGGGGTCGCCGCAGGAGGTGGGCAGGGTGAGTGCGTTGGTCCCAATGGTGGCTGCAGCCCCCTTGGCAGCGGGAGGAGGGATGGGATGAGGGCAAGGAGGGGGTGGAGAGGGGGTTCCACGGTGACTTAATCTTCCTGCCTCCTTCCCGTTGTTTGCATTAGAAGCATCTGTTGCCTTTCTCATTTTTTTTTAAATTTACTTACTTTTTTAAAAGATTTTATTTATTTATTTATTTTTAGAGAGGGAAGGGAGGGAGAAAGAGAGAGAGAGAGAAACATCAATGTGCGGTTGCTGGGGGCTGTGGCCTGCAACCCAGGCATATGCCCTGACTGGGAATCGAACCTGTGATACTTTGGTTCACAGCCCGCGCTCAATCCACTGAGCTACACCAGCCAGGGCGCCTTTCTCATTTTTTAAAAAAGTAGTATTTTTTATGAAGGGAAGACTGGTAAGAACCTTAAACGATAATATCCAGCCCAGATTTGCTGCTTCTCCCCAGACTCCCGGTCTGGGGCCTCCCAAGTGGCCTCCCCGGCTCTGGGCACTCCGCTGTTCAAGGGGCCCTTTCCCCCTCCCTTAGCTTCGGCTCCGACTCTTTTCCTGGTTATCCTGGAAATGGCAGCGTGAATCTTCACATTGGCTTGGCGCTGGGGTGAGCACACCGGCAGGACTCCCTGCTTCTACCTGTGCCCTTCCAGGAGTTTCAAGGAGTGTGAGTGCACAGTTGTGCCATGGTCACCGTTATTACACAGAACCCTCCTGTTGTTCCCGGCACGACGCCCTCCCCCGCCCCCAGCACCTGCGCCTCCGCTTCCCCCGGTTTCCCTTCTTCCCGCGGTTTCCCGTGACCGGCCCTCCAGGCGCTCTCAGCGGCTGGGGCACCTCCCAGGCTGGGGCCAGTCCAGGTCGGGGCTGCCGCAGGGCGCAGCCCACCGATGTTTCTCTCTCTCTCTCTCTCCCCCCTCCCCCCCTCCCTCTCTGAAATCCAGAACCATACCCTTGAGTGGGGATTGGAAAAAGGGGGGTTCACGTGAAGGAAGTGACAGAGCCTGTGGCCTTTGGAGTTCGGCCGCTTCCACTTCGCATTAGGCCCGGGGGCCCGGCTGTGCCCGGTGGGACAAGCCCCTCGCCTGGGCTGGGGGGTGTCCCCCCGCCCCCACAAGCGCAGCACGTGGGGATCGGGCCAGCTCAGCCGCCGGCACCTCCCTAACGAACACCTGCTTGCAGACCTTGGTGTGGACGCGCACTTTCTTTCCTTCTGATAAAAACCCAGGAGCACCACTGCTGGGTCACACGGTAAAACCGCGTTATCGGAAACCGCCGGCCTGTTTCCGTGGTTGCGGCAGCTCCCAGGCTGGCGGCTCCGGGACTGTCTGTCCAGGGGGGCTGGTTCCCAGCAGGCGGCGTCTTCCTCCCTCTCCCGCAACGAGTGATTTGCGGTGTCATCCTGGGCACTTCTGGCGTTGCTCTGGGAGACGTGGGACCTCACGTAGACCTGGCGACTGGGAGGCCTCGGGGCACTGTTTGGCAGCGGGAAGGGGTTGGGGGGCCTGGCTCCCCACTAATGAAATAAAGAGCTGTCACTGGGAGAGAAACAGACACTGCATTTATCTAGATGCAACAGCTATAGGTGTGGACATTGGAAATCTATCAGTTGATTGAAAATCTAGCAAATACGGATCGAGATCGTCCTGCGTGCCAGGACTTGGAATTAAGCACTGTGGGGAGACACAGAGGAGTCACTAGCGTGGCCCCTGCTCCTGGAGCCGAAGGCCTTGGAACCAGTAACAAAACTACCTACAATTCACAGTGACATAAGGAAGTAAGCTATTTCCAGACATTTTTCTATTATAAAGTAATTTAACCACCTTATGTGCCAAGTAGAAAAACAGAAATAATTTTGACTATACCAAAAGCATTGCTTCTTTGGTATATTTAATTTCAGGTTCCTTGTATTTTTTTTTTATTTTATTTATTTATTTTTAGAGAGGGAAGGGAGGGAGAAAGAGAGAGAGATAGAAACATCAATGTGCGGTTGCTGGGAGACATGGCCTGCAACCTAGGCATGTACCCTGACTGGGAATCGAACCTGCAATGCCTGGTTCGCAGCCCGCGCTCAATCCACTGAGCTACACCAGCCAGGGCAGGTTCCTTGTATTTTTAAAATGCTTTGTAATCATAGCATCCACAGAATTCTCTCTCCCACATGCTTATGTGTTCCATCCACTGTGAACCGGCTGTCTGACCTCGCACCGAGGGCAGGTGGCTTCGTCTGCTCAGTCAGTGTCCCCATGTTGGACATAGGTTCCCTTTTTAAACTTTGCGAACAGCAGTGCTTCGACAGACAAGTCACATCACAGGTCTTTCCCTAAGTTAGAATTTCTCACGGAAGGTCACTCTGAGTGGGAGCCTTTCGACCTTCTGGACACACGACTTTGGTGACCGTGGGCAGACGGTCCCTGAAGCCACTGTTACGGCAGGATCCCCAGTGGTTCCCATTTCCACTCCTCCTTCCACATTTCTAACTGGAACTATTCCGTGAGGGAGAGTTTTCCCTTCTCCCTGTTTGTCATTTATTCAGTCATTTACTCACATTAGTAGGGGATTAGGAATAACTCCTTTATTTTTGCGTTATAAAAAATCACTATGATTATTCATGTTGGATAAACAAAATTCAGGAAATTATAAATAAATAATTTGGATAAAGAAATAAGTGGAAGAACCAGATTCTTTGTGATAGTAAGTAATAGCATTACTTACTACTGAGTAATCATATTAAGCAATATTAAGTGTTTAAATTCATAAACACCATATTCTCTTCACTTATTTAGGTCTTATTTGATTTCTCTCACCAGTGCTGACCAAAAATACATGTGCATGAAATACCTGAATATGCATCTAATATATTTCACAATATTTATACATGGGGACATATTTTTTAATATTTTTAAATTTCAAATTCTAATCGTTTACCTTAGTATATAGAAATGCAATTTTTGTCTGTTCATTTCTGGACTGTGTGCCCTACAACCTTACTAAACTCACCTATTCATTGTAGGGTTTGTTTTATTTTTTTAGTTTTTTTGGGGGGATTTTCCATATAGAAAATCAGACACAAACTATTCAGATTCTTTCACTTTAATCTGTATTCCTTTTATTTTTTAAATTGTCTTATTACACTAGGATGTCAATGCTCAGTGTCGGGTAAGGGTGGGGAGAGAAAGCACTCTGGCCTGGCTGAGGCCACAGGGAAAGTGTGTGGTTTCCCCCCTTGTTAGCTCTGGCCTGTCTGTCTGTCTGTCTGGTCTGTAGTTTCCCTTCATCGGCTGAAGAGCTTCCCTTCCCTTCCCTCCCTGTTTGGACCCTTCGTTCCGTGTGTAGAGCCAAGTCCTGGTCCTGCCGCGTTCCTGGCGCCTGAAGGACGTTGCCCCTCGTGAGGCAGGGGGTCGGCAGGAGATAGTAACTCCCTCTTTGGACTCCACGTCTCTCTGCAGGCGAACGTCTCTCGCCAGTTTGGGGACATTCTTGGACTCGCTGCTTCAAACTCTCTTCTGACCTCGTCTCTCCCCTTCGGGGTTCCAGCTGAGCCGACGTCAGGGCGCTTGACATTGGTCTTGGGTGTCTGGGTTTCCTCTCTCCCCGCCCACACCTTTCCGTCTTCATCTTCTGGTCCAGCGGCTTGTTCTGCAACCTCAGCCCTCCCATGGGCCCCCCAGAAGTCGTGAATTTGAAGCTGATTCGACTTTTACGTCGGAAGGGTGGGACAGATGCTTGAGTTCACTAACATACCAGGGCAGAAGCTGCGTCCGTGGGAAGTGTCCCTTTATATGCGTTTGACAGATGTGTCCCCCCTGCAACCACCACCCCTCAACCTGCAGCTCCCTCCTCTTCCTCCCCCCTCACCCGCTGGTCCCGGTCAGTGGATGCGTATAAATAAACTCACGCATACCAGGCTGATTAAGAAACGAGAGAAGGAAAATCTGCCGGTCTTGCACAGTGCTGTTTTTCTTCCTGTTCCCACAGCTGTCTTGGGCATTGATAACATCTCCACAAGTGTTTGCAAGTTCAAGAATTCTTGTCTTTTTTTTTTTTGCCCCAGCAAACCTCATTCAGAAAACACTTCTAAGTGCAAGAGCCTTGACGCCCACCCGGCGGGTTGCACAACCACCGACAGAGCCCGACACGGACACGGGTGCGTTCTTTCTCGGTGAGCACAGGACGGGATTCTGGCCGTGACGCACGCGGCACACTTATCCTCAGACGGCCCAGTCTGACGCCTGAGTTGGGCTGCTTTGGTGGCGCGCCCCACTCCCCTACTGCTGGGCTGGGCCTTGTCACTCCTCTTTGTTAACAATTCAAAGCTGTTCCTGCTGAACACGCCCCTGTCTTCTCCTGGGGACATGTGAGATGTCTCTGAACCTTCTCCTCCCAGGAGGCACATGAGCCCACGGCCTTGGGCCTTCTCCCAGCCTCCTCTCTCCTCGCCCCCCAGACTCCAGAGCCAGGCGCGCACCTGTCAGGGAAGGTGAGCTCGGGGACCAGTGGCTCCTGGTGTCTCCGCCGAGCCTGAGGGACAGGGATGGAGCCAGGAAGCAGACGGCGATGACTCTGAGATGCTGTCCCACCAGCGTGAAGGACCATCGGACACAGAGCCCGGCCACTTGGAAAGTGCTTCCAACAGAGTCCCCGCCTGGTGGCCCCACTGAGGGAACTGACGCCCTCCAAGTGGCACCCCCGGGGACACAGCGGCATGCTGGGGGTGCCTTGATGGACCGGCCACCACACCTCCTCGGGAGCAGAGTTCGATGGGCGGCCCTGGGCCTGGCCCAGAGGAAGAGCGAGACCCGGCCCTCGACTTCCAGGAAGAGTCTTGCAAAAGTGGTTTCAGAGCCTTTGCCACCGCCGCTGACGGGGAGGAGGCAGCCCGGCAGGTCCGGGACCGCATGGCCAGCCCGCAGCGGCCGTTGCTGGCTGGGGCTCCACTCCTCTCAGGGACATCTTGCCTTCTGCACACCCGGCTCTGTGGCAGCACCCCAGAAAACACTGGCGGTGAGACTGGGCCACCCCCAGGGCACGGGTCTCGGCCCACAGGGATGCTGTCCAGGGCCCAGTCCATCACGGGGTGTCCCTTATGGTGCTCTGAGGACCCACCAGGGCAGAACTTTGTGGCGCCTGGGCCCCATTTGAAAGACAGAACGGAAGCAGAAGATAGAAGGCCTGGAACCCTACTTCTCCCTGCTCCCGCCCAGGTGCCTCCAGTGCTTCCTGCCCCCCAAAGGAGGGCTTCCTGTCGGCAGGGTTGGTGCGGACCCAGCGCTCGGAGCTGTGTGGGGAGCTCTCAGGAAACACTCTCTGAGGGTCCCTGGCTGGACAGCCAGCTGGGACAGGATTCTTGGCCCCTCCCAGTCCCTCCAGCCCTTGCTGCAGAGTCCGGGGGCCTCCGTTCACAGGAAGTGCCACCACCTGCCCAGGGCACATCCGAACACAGCCCAGAAAGCAGGCTGGGGGAACCCCCAGGCACCGGCCCTGCCCCAGATGCTGCAGGAAAACAGAAGCAGCTCGAGGACATGGCCCTCCAGGCAGGAAACCAAACCAGCGATGACACATCCAGGGGTGTTCTCACCGAGAAGAGCAAGCCGCCTGCAGGGCCCAGCAGTCGGTCACAGGCGTGCAGGACAGAAGGGACCAGGTGTTCCCCCCCGGGGAGCGGTCAGGATGCTCCGAAGGCCACCCCAGAATCCAGGGCAACGCACGCTTCCCCGGAGGTAGAAGACGCCCTTGGTCTAGACCCCAAATGCAGGAACAACGCCTTGCAGGGTTTTTCAGAAATAACCTCGGCAGCCGCATCTCCCCCTGGCTGTAGGCACCCGGGGCGTGACCAGGGGCCAGAGGGGGCTGCCCCGCCCCTGGCCCGGGCCCTGACACCGGAGCCCAGGGCCCACACGCCTTCCCCGGGCAGGCGCGGACTCATTATCATCGCCGTGGAGCACAAAGGGCTTCAGGCCACCCGCAGGGGAGCGGGTCTGCTTCCAGAAACGCGGTCCTGTGAGTTCCTGGGGGAAAGGCCAGGATCGCGCCGAGGTGCCGGAGCGGCGCCCTGGGGGCCTCCCCGGGCTGGGACACCACACACTCGCCGCCCGGAGCCCCAGCGGCCCGCAGGCCGCAGCCCGGGGGGTGACGACGGGGCTCCGGTGCACGTGGTCCGCGCTGCGCGAGGCGGAGGAGAGACCTGCTCCCAGCGGCCTGCAGGGGGCGTGCCGAATCCCGAGGGGCCTGCGGAGGACGAGGCGCCCGAGAAGGGCTGGAGCTCCAGGACTCGGGCAGACGAGGGGGCTGCTGCTCCCGTGCCCAGCCCCCCGACAGAGGACACACGAGTGGGGGCGTGGGTGGGCACACTGGGCAGCGGGGACCCCGAGGGCGGCGATGCTCCGACCTCGACCCCACGGGCCTGCCCGCTCCGCCAGGCTTCCCAGGAGCCGGAGCCACTGCAGCCGGGTGCCCGCGCCCTGGGCGCGGAGGGCGACCCGGAGCGCTGTGCAGACAGGCCGACCGCTGTGGACGGCGAGCCGGGGGCGTGCGGCGGGGAGCCGACGCCTCTGCACCACGTGCACGCGCTCGGGGACACGGAGATCGTCCCACGCAGCCCGGGCGAGGGGGCTGCGGGGCTGGTGGGGGGAGGGGGTGCGGAGACACCCAAGGCCCCAGGAAGCGGAGGGCTGTGCTCAGAGAGCTGCGACGCCCAGACGCCCAAAACCCCAGAGAAGGGCCTGTGGGCAAGGCTGGCCACAGCTCACAGGGCCTTTGCCAGTCTCTTTGAGTCCAGAGCTGCGGACAAACAGACCGCGGATGACAGGTCCCCAGGTTTCCCCCGGGGCCCGAAGGGACGGAGCCGGCGGCTGCAGAGTTCCTGGCGGGCGCTGCTGAAAAGCGAGGCGGCAGGGGGCCCCCAGCGGCCCTCCTTAGTGAGTCCGGGTCCAGGCCCAGAAATCCCTGCACCCCTCCCGCCTGCCCCAGGGACTCAGGGTCGCTGTGAGGAGCGGCCAGAGGACACAGGGGGCCACACTGTTGGGGGCCACGGGGCACCCCCACCTCCATCCAGCAGTTCGGTCTGTGCAGAGAGCAGGAGGAAAAGTGAACCCACCATACCCTGTGCCAGCCCCCCAAACGGGGGTCGGTGCCTACACGCAGGTGTCTTTGCTGACAAGGCCTGGCTGGTGTCACCCACCCGCCCTGGTGCCCAGCAGTCCCGGGTCATCCTCACGGTCCCTTCTGCCTCCGCTTGCTGCCTGGCCTATGGACACCCAGGCGCGCCCAGCAGACCCTTGGGCCCCAAGCCCCAGCGGGCAGACTCCTGCTACCCTGGCAGGGGCACTGCCGGCTCCATGGTTTTCCTCGGAAGCTGCGGGGAGGTGGATGGCAGCCCGGAGGCCCCTGAGAGGCCCAGGACCCACCAGGCCGGCAGGAGCCACTTTTGCTCTCAGCAGCTGCTGGACCAGGAGGACCGGAAGGAGGAGAGCTGGGAAGGAGGCCGGCGGCACCGTCCTCTGAGCACAGCGCGCTCGCTCAGGGACCTCGCCCGGAGTGAGGTGAGTTAACAGGGACCCCCACCAACCCCTCTGTTTACCTCTGGAGGGGGCGCAGGAGGGAGCCGCAGGGCCGCGTTGCTAGGTGAGGTAGGAGCAGATGGCCCAGCTGCACGCCCCACGGACCCCGCCTTCATCAACACGGGGTGCGACCAGACTTTTGGAATTTGCAAACCAGCAAGCGGGAGCTGGCCATTCATTGTAATTCTAATATCTACGTGTTTCGCGCGGGCCTGGCTGGGCCGCAAAGCACAGGAGACTCACCGTGGAGGTACCAAGGCTCCCTCTGGTGGCGGCTCCTGAGAAAGCAGGCTGTGGCCGTCCGCGTCTGCGGGGAACTCAGGCCGCGGGCCCCTTTCTCCCTCGCACGGCGCTTTTAAGGAGCAAGCGCTGCTTTATCCCAGTACCCTAAAACAGTCATTTTAACATAACATTACATTTTTCTATAAACAACTTTATATACTACTTCACACGATCACGGTCATGCAGACTATCGAGGCTTTAATTTTCTATGACTTTGCATCCTGTCATTTTTCTTTTTTCTTAAAGAATTTTATTTATTTTTAGAGAGAGGGGACGGGAAGGAAAGAGGAAAACATTAATGTGTGGTTGCCTCTAGTGCGCCCCCTACTGGGGACCTGGCCCGCAACCCAGGCATGTGCCCCAACCAGGAATTGAACTGGTGACCCTTTGGGTGGCAGGCGGGCGCTCAATCCACTGAGCTACACCAGCCAGGGTGGCTACATGGATTATTCTGATGTATGTTGCTTAATTTCTAAGTAGATGGGGACTTCCCAAATACCATTCTATTACCAATTTCTAGTTTAATTTATGATCAGGGAAGCATACATTGTATGCTTCCAATCCTTTTATGCTCGCTATTGTTATTATTGCTCTTCTCCTCGTCACCGAGGACACGGTCTCCCCTGGTGAGCAGCCCACGTGCCCCTGAAAACATGTGTCCTGCCGTGGGTGGATGGTTCTACACAGGTCCGCTAACCCCACTGGGTTGAGGGGGTCTTGCTCAGGTCCTCTGTTGTTCCCTCCCTCTGTTTCTGTTTCTTTGTTCCATTGGTTACTGCGACAGAAGGGTGGAAGTATCCAACCTGTACCGGGGACTTTCCACTTCTCGGTTAAATTGGATCCGTTTTCGCTCCCTATAGTGTATTTTGAAGGTCTGTGGGGAGGTGCATACACACTTAGGATTGTTACATCTTCCTGGTGAATTCATCCTCTTGTTTAATATCCTTTGGTGTCTTGGTGATTTTCCTTACTCTGAAGTCTATTTCATCTGATATCAATATAACCATTCGAGGTCTTGTTTTTATTAGAATTTGTGTGGCACATGTTTGCCCATCCTTCCACTTTTTACCAACTTTTATCATTACCTTGAAAGTGGGTTTCTTGT
This sequence comes from Tonatia bakeri, assembly GCA_004024845.1. Lineage (NCBI taxonomy): Eukaryota > Metazoa > Chordata > Mammalia > Chiroptera > Phyllostomidae > Tonatia > Tonatia bakeri. The sequence continues at coordinate 25,048 of PVIA01007796.1, forward strand.
GACAGCATATCGTGAGGTTTGTCTTTCTCATTAACCCGCTTTGAAAATCTTTCAGTGATGTGTTCTGAGTATTTAAATCCAGTGTCATTACTGACGTGTTTGGGTTTCGCTCTGTCGTGTTCTCTGTTTGTCCCTCTGATTTCATTGCTGTTGCCTTTTCATGTTTCCTTTTAAACTATTTGGACATTTTCTTAGTTTTGCACTTTAACTTTTCTACTGAGTTTAAAGTCTCTGCCTTTGGTGTTTTAAAATAGTCATTCTGGGAATTACAGCGCATCCTTAACTTTACACAGCCGGCTTAGAATGACTATTTTGTGACTTCAGGTGGAATGTAGAAACCATCGCCACATCCCCCTGTAAGCTGCAGCGGTCACACACCACACGCACATGTACACACATGCACACACATGCACACATACCTCATCAGACGGCACGCTGACCTGTGCTTCTGTCCAACGTACTTCAAGAACTCAGAGGAGAAACATAGTCTGTTACATGCACCCACATCCTTGTTCTGTTGCTCTTCCTTCCGCCTGCTGGCTGTGAATTCTCTGGTTTTCCTCCCTGTGAGAGTGTGTATGTCACCTCCTTCCCTCAAAGTTTTTTCTTTTTGGCTGGATACAGAATTCTGGGTGGACAGTTGATTTGACATTTAAAAAATATCGTCCCACTTCTTTCCAGCCTCCATGAAAAACCTGTGGTAATCTGAACGATTTCCCCTTACAGATAATCTGTCGTTAATTTCGGGCTGCTTTCAGGATCTTTCCATTGCCTCCGGTTTTCGGCAGTCTCGTGAGGCTGTGCTAAGGTGTCCGTTTCCTCGGGCCTCCTGGTCCAAAGTTTGCTGAGCTTCTTGCGTCTGTAACGCAGGTTCATGCTTTTTGCCACATTTGGGACAGTTTCAGAAAGTGCTCGTTGCTCCTGCCCGGCACCGCACATGCTCTTCTCCCCCCCGGAGCCCGTCGGCAGAGCCGGGACCTGGGCTGCGGCCTCACAGGCTCGGGGACTGTCAGTCATTTCCCACCAGCTCTCCCCGTTATTCAGGTGGGGCCATTTCCACTGAGCTGTTTAGAAAGTTGTTGACTCCTTCCTCTCCCCCTCACTGTGCAAATAAGTGGTGCCAGTGAATACGCTTTTACTTTCTTATCTTTTACGGAGGCAACAGAGACATACATTACACCAGTTCCGAGTGCACGGCACAGCGATGCCATATTTGTGCACGTATGAAATGATCGCCACAATGTGTTTAGTCAACCCCACCATGCACACGCACTTAACAGAACGTTTTTTCTCGCGATGAGAACAATGAAAGTTTTTTAAATTTTTAAAAAATATTTTATTATTTTTAGAGAGAGGAGAGAGGAGGGAGAAAGAGGATGGAGAGAAACATCAATGTGGGAGAGAATCATTGATTTGTATCTTGCATGCCCCCTACTGGGAACCTGGCCTGAAACCCAGGCATGTGTGCCCTGACTGGGAATCGAACCAGTGACCTTTTGGTTCGCAGGCCCATGCTCAATCCACTGAGCCACACCAGCCAGGGCCACAATAACTTCTTAAAGTAGACCAAACTGGGAGGGACCAAGTTCACCTGGGGACTGTGGGGTGCTAAGGGAATACCACCTCCTGCTTTCCCAGACCCACACAAGCCTGGTCCTACTGTCTCATAACTGTGAGGTGGCAGAGGCTTCCCGGGTTGCAAGAGTTTTCACTGAATGCCCCTGAAGGAATACGCCGCAGCTGAAACGGACAGTTCTGCTTTGGGCAGAAAGCCTGGCTGTGTGACCCGCCAGCTGGGGCAGAGTCACGGGTCTGGGAACCTTCCCCACAGTCCTCACTCGCATTGCTGAATAATGGCTGCCTGCTCAGCCCCGCTGCCACATTTGGGCATCCAGCTTGCAGATGACCAAGTTCAGAAGCAGCCTCCCCTTCGTTCCCACGGATTTCGGATTTCGAAGTGAACGTGGCTGCTCCCAGAGCCGTTCCCACTCTGGCCCTGGGCTCTGCTCAGCCCAGAAGCCTGGAGCAGTCAGAGAAATGTGGCCATGACATGTCATCTCTTTCCATTGACTCTCGGCCCCTTCCCTCCTCTCCCAGTGCTGGAGGAAGATGGCCGTTCCCTCTCCGGGGTCTCCAAGCCCCCCGAGAAGAAGCCATCCCTTCTCCCAGAGTGCCCCGACAGGACTGCACCGCCTGGGCGGGCCCGAGCGACGACCTGACCCTGGTGAGTCCCGCGCCCTCTCCCTGCCGGTTCACACTCTGCCACGGGGCCCGGAGGACAGGAAGGGACCGAGGTTGTTGGCTAACGTTGTCTCCTCTCTGGCGGAGAACTGGCTTGAAGGTGAGACACAGAAAACACCATCTGTCATCCCTTCAGTTCGGAAGGGCTTCACACCGCTCAGGGAAAGGGAACTCCTGGCCTTGGGACATTCCATTATTGAACCCCCAAACCTGCCTCCGCTCGCTTAAGTCGATCAGAACTGCTGACCAGCCCTGGGTCTTGTTATGGGACAGAGCTCACGGAAGTAACCACACAGAGTCGTCTCTGGTCCAGTCCAGGGCCTTGGGGGCTTTCCCTTCCGGGGGGCTTTCCCTTCCGGGGGGCTAGCTTCTTCCTGGAGGTTTATAGCTGCCTTCAGAGTCCCTCTCCCAAAACTGCGGCAAGAACCAGCACATCGCGTATTGGTGCCTGAAAGGGCTGGGTCTTGTGCCAGAAGGAAAAGGGCCCACAGAGACAGCCAGGGTGGCACTGCCGTGAGCACTGACCCAGGAGCGGCTGGGGGTGCCGGAGACCGCCGGAGACCTTCCCCGGAGGTCTCCCGGGGAAGGACGGACGTCGGGTGCCGGGTCCCGAAGGGGCGCCGATGAGGTTAGGGGCAACCTTACTGCCCGAAAGCATCCCGCTGGCTGGGGAGAGAGGCTGGATCTGGTGTTCGAGGACAAACAGCCTCAGACACGGCTGCAAGAACAAACCGGGCTCTACCAAATATACACTTTCTCCAGACTCGGCGAGTACGGATGTGACTCGTATTTGGTACTCTCCAGAGCTCGGTCTGGTGGCACTAAGGTCTGTGGGGAGCCAGGGCCGTTGACAGAAGGTGTTGTGCAAGGGTTGCTGTCCAGCCCTGGGGCACGTGGGCGTCTGGAACTCCGGGTGGGACTCTGCTCTGGGGCACTGGCCGCTCAGCTCTGCAGACGAACACAATGGTCTCCCATCAGCACGGGCTCAGGCCACACTGGGCGGTGGACTTTTATTTTTTTTCAGATTTGGCTCCGGTCTTAAATTCAGGGCAGGCAAAGTTCTGAAGAGATTGGTGTTTGGCAACCACCAAAAGAATCTTTTCAAGAAAAACAGGATTCTTAACACAAACACAACATTAAGTCCCAGAATTATGTGGAGGCTCCTGGAAAGGACAATAGTGCGTGAGGGCAGCTGTCCCCACGGTGGTCTGAAGGGATACGGGTCCCTTTGCCACCCCAGAACTCAGATGGGGACACTGGGGTTCCCCAGATCAGAGCACCGAGGGAGGGCCTGCGAGGGCAGACACGGCTGAGTCGCCCCCCCAGTGCCCATCGGATGGCATCGCCTTATGCCACCACGGGGCTCTGCCCTGGACATCAGTGTTTGCCCGCTGCGGTCCCAGCCTGCCCCCCAGGGGTGGGGGCAGGAATTAGTGTACTCACAGCGGAGATAACAGACAACCCTCAAGGAGGGGGGCGGGGAGGGAGACACCTAGACATCCACGGAGACCCAGGTTCCCTGTGGCTCAGAGGCGAGAGCCCACGTGGCTGAGGGGAGGAGCTGGGCTGTGGGAAACGGACCCCGAAGGAGGGGAGAGGAGACAGTGCCCACCTTTTGGGGAGCCGCCCCATCCCAGGTGGCTGTGCGCTGCGCTTGGCGCTCACCACCCCTCTCCCGGGGGCTGGGGGGAGCCGCGGGGTGGGGGTGGGGGGCTCAGCGCCCCGGTCAGCTCGTGCTGGCGCTTCCCCTCGCACGTCGCACCTCCAGAGTGAGACCGCGTCTCCCGTTTCTCACCCTCCAGATTTTGCATTTCTTACAAGTGCCTCCTGATTTGCGGCTCGTCTGCAGGCACACACACTGCAAGACCCCACAGGACACTCACGAGTGCGCGGGCGTGGGGGGTCGGAGGAGACAGCAGCTCCCTTTCCCGTCCACATATTCGCAAACCCTGGCTCCAGGTTCCTGCGTGCCTGCCGCCGGACCTTGCCCGACGCTTTCTAACGCCGTTTGGCGCGGACCGCGCTGCTCCTTGGCATGGCCTCTTATTCACAGCACGGCCCCGGGCCGGGTTCCCCCGGCGGGCACGTTCCTGCCCGCGGGCCGCCCCAGGAAGGCCGCTGCTCCGTGTCTCCCGGCCCCGCGCGCCCGCGCCAGCCGAGCGCGCTCCCTGCCCCGGGGGCTGCGCTGGGCCGCCCGCCCGGGTCTTGACCCCGAGCCCGCCCCCCCCCCGGGGCCTTCCCGCCGCGTCAGAGCCGCGTCCTTGGGAATCAACGCGCGGGCCCGCCAGCCCCACTCACCACCGTGGCCTTGGGATGACTGCGCGTCCCCCGCGAGAAGGACCCTGCGGTGCCCCACGGGTGCGAACGCCGGCGGCGGGGCGCCCACGCACGGGGACCGGCGGCCGTCCCGGCCCCGCGCCGCGCCCGCCCCGCCGCTCCGGGTCTGCGTGCGCGCCTGCGTGAGCGCGTGCCGCCCGGGTCTGCGCGGCCTCCGCTGCCGCCGCTCAGCGCCCCGGGGCGGCCGGGAGCGGGCGGGCAGCCGGTGCGCTTGCGGGGTGGGCGCCCGCAGAGTCCGAGCCGCGGCGGCGGCGGCGGAGCCCCAGGATGTCCGCAAGCCCGGAGCCGCGGCCGCGCGACGGGGACGCCGCGGAGGACAGAGCCGTGGCCGCGCGCCCCTCGACCTCCGACGGCGCTGAGGATGCGGGTGCGGGTGCGGGCCCGGGCTCGGGCTCGCTGGCCCCATCGCCCGGCAGCCCCGCCGCCGCCGCCGCCGCGTCCCCCGCGCCCTGGCCCGCGGCCCAGCCTCCCGCAAGCCTGTGGCTGGAGCTCGAGCCCCCGTGCGGGAGGGTGCAGCAGTGCCCGAGCGAGTCTAGCGGGCAGACGAGCGGCGACCTGGGCACCAGCAGCAGCAGCGGCGGCGGCAGCAGCGCCGGGCTGTCCCCGGCCTCCGACTCCGACAGCAGCGGCGTGGTGTGCGGCGGCCGCGGGGGCCTGCGCGGCGCGCGGTCGCGCTCCTGGAGCCTGGAGAGCCTGCGCTCGGCCACCGCCGGTAAGGGCGCCGCCCGCCTCCGCGCCGCCGCCCGCGCGCCTCTCGAGCCCTCGGCCCCTGTCCCCGCCAGGCCGTCTCCCCTTTTCCGCTCCTCCGCTTCCTTTGCCCCTCTGATGCTTTTGCCCGGGTCTCTCCCGATTTCCCACCGTCACCTGCCACCTGCCACCGCCCGGGCCCACCCGTGGCTCCCTGTTCCCGCCGGGCAGCCCGCCGGAGGCAGGGCGCTTCCCCCGTGGGACGCGGGGTGTTTGGGACGCGGCGCCGTCGCCCGCTGCCCCTGACCGTAGCGCGCGCCTGGCTTCCTGGGCTGCAGCCGCGTGACCTCTGTAAAACGGGTGGGGGGACTGGGGGCTCGCTGGCCCGGAGGGGCCGGATTCAGGGTGTCTGAGGCCCCCCGCCCAGAGCAGACGCTCGTCCGGGACCCTCTGAAACAAGCAGCGCACCTTCCCCGGGACGCGATCGCCACGGAGTCCTCTGGGGTCTTGCGCTACGCGGAGGGCTCCCCGTTCTACCAGGAGGGCGGAGTTCTGCGTCCACGCGGCGAGACCTGGACCCTAAATATTAATTAAGCAAGGAGGCCCAGAGGGGGTTAAGGACGGGCGCCCCTTGATGACTTGCTAAACGGGATTCTTTATGTTTTACTTCTTGGAAACACTCCACCGGTTCGTTTTGAGCCCCTCCAGTGGAAGCTGTGAAGGGAAGCAGTGGCTGCTGGCGGTGTGTTTGTGTGTGTGTGTGTGTGTGTAAGGGGGGGTGATGCCGGGTTATGCTCCCGCGGGGCGTGGGGCTTGGGGCCCCAGGAGGGGGGCCGGAGCCGTGGGGAGGGGGCGTGCAGACTGCGGGGTTGAGCACCTGCCCCCCTCCCACGGAGCCCACGCTACATGGGGCCCTGTCGGGAAGAGTAGAGTGAAGGGCTCCTGTGTGGGTCCTGAGAGCACCGTGGACGGCGTCTGGACTTGGCGCCAAAGCCAGCGGGCTCCCCACAGTGAAGGACCTGCCCTAGGACACCCACTGCCTGGTCCCCAAATCGCGTAGGGACATGGAAAAGGTGAATGGCGAGGCAGCGGGAGGCTCCTCCAGGGAAGGGTTTCCCAGAATCATGCAGCGCACCTGCCCCATCCCACCTCCACTGAGAACTCGCCTTCCCCTTTTTGCCGGGGCGGGGGTGCTTGAGTAGAGCCCCCTTCAGTTTCAGAACTCCGGGTGAGAGAACGCCAAAGTGGTGCTTTAAGCAAACTGGGGAACGACCCCTTCCTCCCCTGTCCAGCGTCGGGAGGGTTACCTGCTCCACTCAGCAGCAGCCGCTGGTGGGGAGGGGGGCCGTGTGCCCCCATTCCTTCCTTCTGCCCAGGGCAGGTGTAGGGTGGATGGACATGGCCAGACCTGGGTTTTTAGGAATCCTGAGAACCAGGGGCACCCCAAACCGGCCGGGGCTGGAGGCGGTCTGGGTGAGTTTTGGAGATAACAGCTCTGTGCACAGGAAGGCCCAGGGTGGGTGGACGTGGGGGCCAGGTAGACGCTGAGGCCCAAGGCTGCCCCTTGAGGCGCTCAGAGCCCAGCTGCGTGGAAAGCACCTGAGGTTGGAACAGCCCACTGGAGACCCAGAGCACCTGGGCCCCGGCGTTGCCGAGCGCATAGGCAGCATCCCACCTGTGCTGGGGCCACGCCGGTCCCTCTCCAACCTCAGGGGCAGGGGGGAAAGAATTCCAAGTCGCTTCTTTACCCTCCACCTCCAAGCCCACCGGTCACCAGCAGCACTGGTGTCAGGCACCACCAGCAGTCGCGTGGAGCCGGTGGATCCGCAATGCCCTTTCTCAGCTGGTTTCCGGGAGAGAATTAAGCCCTGAGGTGCTCAGGCCCCAGGATATGGACACTGTTCTAGAATGGGACTGCTGTAGCTACTTGCCATGCTTGGGAGTGAGGAAAGAACGAGGCACTCAGAGAATTCTCTTTGGGCCCTGGCTGGTGTGGCTCAGTGGATTGAGTGCTGGTCTGCAACCCAAAGGGTCGCTGGTTTGATTCCCAGTCTTGGCACAGGCCTGGGTTGCAGGTCAGATCCCCAGTAGGGGGCGTGTGAGAGGCAACCACACACTGATGTTTCTCTCCCTCTCTTTCTCCCTCCCTTCCCCTCTCTCTAAAAATAAATGAAATCTTCAGGTTTGTTGTTCAGGGGAGGAGATGTGGTTGGAAAGGCTGGCAGGTGAGAAAGGATATTTGTTGGGTGTCTTCTCTGCACACGGTGCGGCACCCCCTGTTCATGCTCTGTCACCCTACAAACCAGGTACGAACACATACAGTCTCCTAGCCAGGGACACATTTCATTTCATCAGTGTGTCTGCTTCGTTTTTATTTTTTAATTTTTAAAAAACTTTTTTAATAAAAGAGTTTATCTACTTAATCTTTAGGGCGAGGGGAAGGGGGAGAAAGAGAAACGTTGATCAGTTAGTTGCCTCCCTTACACGGGGACTGAACCCACAGCCCAGGCCTGTGCCCTGACCGGGACTCAAACCGGTGACCTTTCGCTTTTCAGGATGGTGCCCGTCCCACTGAGCCACTCTGGCCAGAGCCACCTGCTTCACTTGTGGATTGCAGCCGTCCCCCCAGGAAGTCTTACGGGAGCTCTCGGGAGGGACGGGTGAATAGTTTCAGGAGAATGACTGTCAGTAGGCGTGTCATCATAGTGTGCAAGTGCCGGCTCCCCCAGTGCCTCCCTGTGTCCGGCTGGTCCCCCTTCCTCTGCTTTCGGCAAGTCCGAAGGTTTGCCTCTGGCGTCTCTTCTTCCTCCCCCGAGTGACCCTGTCCCGAGTTGTCTCCCCGGATCGGGGGCGGTGACGTGGGCAAGAGCCCCTCCTGGGCCCTGACCTAGCGTCAGGGAGTCACCCATCTCCCCCACACAGCCAGTGGACGCCGGCATTTCTGTGCTCTCTACGTGTCTCGGGCTGTGGCTACACGGTGCCCCGGCGGCCCTGGGGCCAGTGACAGGAGGAGCGCAGCCCCCGTGCATGGACTGACTGCAAAGGGCAGGCTGTCTCGGGCACTCAACTCGCCTTGTGACGCTCCTCGATCGGTCCGGGGGGGGGGGCCCGGGGGTCAGACCCACCTGAGACCAGACACTGGCTCGGCCTGCGAGCTACTCGGCCTTGGGCAGGCTGTCCGCTCCGGAGCCTGACCTTCCTCGTCTCTGAGATAGGACAGATGATGCTTCATTGGTTGACATGTTGCACGGAGAGCTTCTGGCACAGTGTTTGTGGCCCACAGTGGACACTTAGTGAGTATTTCATCTTTTTCCTGCTTTCTCAAAGGACCACGGTCAGTGGGTACAATGTGAAACTGGGGCCATCGTCCCAGCAGCTGCGGCCTGGAGAGGCCAAGGCACAGGAGGTGAGCCATGTGAGGAATGGCCTCTGGATGGGCGGGTTCGGTGTTCGAGCAGGCCCTCACGGCAGTCGGTTTCATTATCTTCCTTCCCTAACGAAAGTTGACTCTGTCCCAGATTTCACTTCTCTCTGCTTCGCCCAGTTCTGTGTCTCCGTGTCTGCTGGGGAGAGTGAGTATGTGTTACCAACAGTGGAAAGAGGCGTGTGAAACATTGGCAGGTAGAAGTATTTTAGTCGTTGCTAAAAAAAAAAATGGAAAAAGTTCACCAATCTGACATTTTACACAGCAAGGCGTCTTGATTTCCCCGTTAAAATGCAGATTTAATTTCTCGTTAGCCTCCTGGTGAGCTGGCAGCCGTCGGAGCTGCGGTTCAGCTGGCTTGCTCTGTGCTGGCAAAGAGAAAATGACAGCTCTCAGCTCTGCAAGATGATGGGCTTGAGACACCTGTCTGCCAGAACCTTGCCGCGCGGTGCCCAGGGCACAACAAGCGTTACCTTGTCGCTTGTCTGGACTCATCAGAATGGAAGAGCACCCCCAGGCGCTAGCACCGGGAGGCTGGGAGGGCCAGAGCTGCAGTCACACCATCGGACACCGCAGCCGAGGGGGAGCAGAGGGCTGCTCTGCTGAAAACACAGCAGCTGGAGCTGTTCTTATCCGCCTGGGGAGGGAACATCAGGTCTTGTACCTCCGCAAGGCTGGGAGAGGGAACCAAACCCTTACGCAAAACCGGGACCTGCTACGAGCTGGACTGTCCGTAAAGGATGCATTTTTTAAAATTCCACTCGACTCCTGTTTGAGTTCTGGGTAAGAAAATTAAAACTCTCCTTGAGAATTAGAACCTTTACATGGACAGAGGGTTAAATTTACATCAGCTCATTCAGTCTGAGAATGGACATGAGTTGGTTAAAAAAAAAGATTAGATACTGATTAAATTGGGAAATCACCTAACAATCAGTCTCTAGGGAGAACTCAGGGTATTTTAGGGACACTCATCCATCTACGTGTGTCCAAGAATGAGAGGCCGTGTGTGACGGACACGCAGCTACACGGTTTCCAAAACCGGCGAAAGGTGTGAATCTGTAACCCGGCGAACACAACTGGCCCTCCTCTCGGTGAAGCTGCAGAACGCCAAAGACAAGGAGGGGATACGGAAAGCAATGTCAGAGAGAGAGAAGCGGACCACCCACCACGGAATGCCCGGGGTCGGAAGCCTGCTCATGAGCAGTACCAGTGAGAGCCAGGACAATGAGGACTTCAAGGGGCTAAGAATTCTTTCCCCAAACAAAGTGTCAATCATGAGTAGGCTTAAAGACATGGCGGCCCTTTCTCTTTCCCAATAGAAGCTTGAGCAAATTGAGTTGCATTCCAGAGATTTTTATAGTGTCGTAATAATCATTCTGTTCAAAATACTTTCTAATTTCTACTGAAATTTTTTTTTCTGTGGCCTATGGGTTATTTACAAGTATATTATTAATTTAACTATATGGGTTTTCTAGTTAGCTTTTGGTCATTAATTTCTGACTTATTTGCACTATGATGGAAAAAAACCGGCATGATTCCAACCCTTTTAAATTTGTTGAAACTGGGTTTATTTTCATAGTAGTATTTCATATATACTTGAAATTAATATGTATTCTGTCCTTGTTGAACACAGGATATGGTATTTAAATCCAATCTTCTTGCTGTATTTATTTTTCTGCTTGTTCTATCAGTTGCTGGGAAAAGTACGCCTAAATCTTCCACTAGGACTTTTAATTTTTCTGTTGGCTTTATGTCATTTAGATTTCATTGTAACTCCATCCAGTATTAACTTTTCATCATTATTAAATGTTTCTCTTTATCTCTAATAATTCATTTGCCTCGATGTCTACCTTGATGTGCACACAGCTGTGGTAGCTTTCCCTTCCCTTCCCTTCCCTTCCCTTCCCTTCCCTTCCCTTCCCTTCCCTTTTCTTTTCTTTTCTTTTCTTTTCTTTTCTTTCCTCCCTCTCTCCCTCCCTCCCTTGGCTGGTGTGGCTCAGCTGGTTGGAGTGTTCTCCCCTATACCGAAAGGTTGTGAGTTTGATTCCCCGTCAGGACACATGCCTAGGTTGCAGGTTTGGCCCCCAGTCTGGGTGTGTACAAGAGACACCTGATTGATGTTTTTCTCACCTCAGTGTTTCTCTCTTTCTCTCTCTTCCCTCCCTCCCTTTCTCTCTCTCTGGAACCAAAAGTACACAAATAAAATGAAAAGTTAAATAAAATTAGCCCTGGCTGGTGTAGCTCAGTGGATTGAGCTCGGGCTGCGAACCAGGCATTGCAGGTTCAATTCCCAGTCAGGGCACATGCCTAGGTTGCAGGCCATGTCTCCCAGCAACCGCACATTGATGTTTCTCTCTCTCTCCCTTCCTTCCCTCTTTAAAAATAAATAAATAAATAAAAATTTTATTAAAAAATTAAAACTGCAATTTGGTATAGTTTATTACCAATGTCATGCCATAAATTTAATTAAAAATAAATAAAAACTGTCACTGGGACACGTGATCTAAGGGCAAAGCACAGGCAGGTGTGCAGAAAGGGGAGGAACCTCTCTCCTGGACTTGGGAGGGCTGTGGTGACACAGAGTCCGCTGGAGGAAGCTGAAAGTTTGAAGTTCCGTGACTTTCCACTGGCTGAGTTACTGCAGCCGCCCTGAGGCTGAGCCGTTACTGGGCCGGGAGGCCCTTTCTCCCTCTCCTGCTGAGAGGAGGTCCAGTCACTTCCTGTCTGAGGTGCCAGGGTCTCTTCGCGCTGGGGTCAGCAGTGCCTGTTGAGTGTTCTGTCTTCTAGCCTCTCAACGTCAGTTTACATGAGGTTTCCGATCACTGATGTTCGCAGTGGGAGCATTCATACACACTGAATTCTAAATCGCTAGGATGGTCCCGGCTGGCTTGGCTCAGTGGATTGAGCACCAGCCTGCGAACCAAAGGGGACGCTGGTTCGATTCCCAGTCAGGGCACATGCCTGCGTTGCAGGCCAGGTTCACCGTTGGGAGCGCTTGAGAGGCAACCACACATGGATGTTTCTCTCCCTCCCCCTCTCTCTAAAAATAAATAAATAAAATCTCTAAAAAATTAATAGCTAGAATAGCTTCGGGGAACAGTTTGGCATACCAGTGACCCTCTCTTTTTCTCCTGGGATGATATTAGCTTGGGCCTGGGACGGACCAGGTGCTTTCTCAAAAGGACCAGTCAACTCCCCAAAAGCTCTACACCTCAGTGGGGTCCACCTCCCAGCCAATCCGTCCCTCCCCAGGCTGGACGGACAGGCCTCTTTGGTCCAGCACCTCCCCCTGCGCCGTTTCGACTTCTACGGCCCACGTGCTGCCTTCTCCGGCCCCGCCCCAAATCTGGTGCAGGAAGGAGGGGGGCCTTTCTTCCATCCAATGATCTTGCCAGCTTTTCGCGCGCTCAGCGTGAGGACCCGCCCCTGCCAGCAGCTCGGCTGATGTCCGGGAGACTCCCCGGTGCTCTGACTGTTTCACGGTGGCAGCGCCACAGTGCAGGAAACTGTACAGTTCGAACTGGTCATAAAAGGCAAGACCGCACATCAGAGAGAGTGAACCAACCAAAGCTACAGGCGCTGGAGCGCAGCAAATGCCAGTCAGAGGAGAAAACCAGTAAGTTACCGCGTTTGCGTGAAGTCAAGCCAGGCGAAGCTCAACGGAAATAAATGCTGAAACGAGGACGAGCATGTGATTTATAAGAAGTTGGGAATATTCAACATTTCTCTAAGGCAGACCGGAGGGAATAGGATTGGGGTAGGATATGCCGGAGGCTGACCCCACGATTACGGTGTTTCTCTTACGCAGGATGAGACGCGTCGTGCGTGTTTATTTTATTACTTTGCAAACTGCGGTTGCATGTGTATAATGTGTATTTGTGTGGCTATACTACACACATGTATTTCATACTATTTTTTTCATTTCGTAATAAACTGTGAGCCCATTTCTGAAGGGCCTTATACTCCCCGTGGCACATTGGTCAGTGGTTTTGAACTGGACCCAGTGGCGGGGCTGCGGCAGAAACCTGCGGTCCCGCGCTCACGCGGTCGGTGGGGACCGAGCGGTGGTGGTCGCAGTGGCGTGAACGCTGGCCGGCGCAGTCTCAGCCAGGCCGCGTGTTTGCAGCAATGGGGCTCTGAGAAACTGGCGTCAGGCCTTCTCCCTGCTCTCCAGGAAGGAGCGTTTATCCTGAAAAGTTATGTGTCTTCTTGCGCGTGTCCCCCTCCACCCCGCCCTCAGCTCGTCCTTGCCAACTGGTCTCTGCCCTTCCAGCCATCCCCGACGGAGCCCTGGATGTGGCCGTCCATGCCGACAAGACCGGGAGCGAGGAGGACCTTTACAAGGACGTGCACAGCTCTGGTCACCACTACAGCCACCCTGGCGGCGAGCAGCTGGCCATCAACGAGGTAGGGCCGGGCTGGCGGTGAGGGGAGGGGCGGGGCTGGGTGGGACGGCCCTCTGTCCGGTTGGCTCTGGCGCGCCTGTGCGTCTGCCATCTCTGTGCCGCAAGCACAGGGCGCAGTTTCAGCCTGGGGCTCTCCCTTCAGGAAAGGGAGTCTACCCACAGAGCTTGCCCACAGACAGGGCTCCCCCTGGTGCCCTCTGGGCCTGCAGGGGACCGGCCTGGAGTAGCAGGCAGGACATCCAGGGCCGCAGATTAAGAGTGCTGGTCTGTCCCAGCGAGTCGTGCCTGGAAAATCATCCCGGCTGCAAGAAGCTCAGTTTGGAAGAAGGGGGATCCTGACCCTCCTAGAAGTTGTCTGGGCAGGACCGGGATGAGGCCCAGGGAACGCTGATTGCTTTCCTGGGTCTGGAGAGCTCAAAGTTACTGCCGTTGCTATGGAAACTGCCTTTCTCAGCCTGCCTCCCTCTGCTGAGATGCTTAGCACAGGGAAAGCCAGGAGCCAGACGGCTCTGCAGACACCTGGCCCAGGGAGATGCGGGTCCTTTAGACTGTGAACCATAAGGCGAATCTGGGTCCTGTGTGGTTCAAAGGTCTTGGTGCTGGAGGTCACTGAGCGGACAGGGTGGGGCTGTTGTCTCACGTTCAGAGCACCCAGGGCTCCCCAGGGTCCTTGTCTTCCCTGGACCCATGGCTTCGGGGGAAGGAGCTGTCACCTCACAGAGGAAGACTTCTGGGTCAGGCTGCTGCAGAGCCATCTTCAGAGGTGGGAAGCAGCAAGTTGAGGTGGGTGGGGGCTGGGCTCCGACTTGGCTGCCCCACTAGGCTGCTGTCCCTCCTGGGACCCACCAGCATTTCCGGATCCTCCGGAAGAATAAACCCCAGAAATGTGCCCTGAGAGGGGCGGGCTGGCGTGAAGACAGGGCCTGGGGCCGAGGGCCAACCTCCTCGGGTCAGACTCCTGTCCCGCACCTGACCAGTGGAGGACGGGCGAGGAGGGAGTCCTTCCCTCCTCTGGGCCTCTGTTTCCTTGGGGTGGGTGGGTGCGGCCCCTCAGCCCCTCGGAGGAGCCGCAGGGGGCTCGCTGTGCCTGGGCGTTGGGGGTATTTGGGACAGGCGGCCCCTGCTACGATTGGCGGGCAGTGTGGCAGAGACTCACTGTATCAGAAACCCCCAGGAGGCAGGGAAGGTGGCTCTCCACCGACTGACGGGCCAGGAGCATTAGCGTCCCACTGTGCGCTCCCACCCTTGGGCTCCCCCTGCCACCTCTCGCGTGTGGCGGGCAGGCTCGCTGGGGCTCAACTCGAACTCCTCCCCAGAAATCACGGAGACAGCAGAGGTCAGAGGGAAGTCCATGCTCAGTGCTGCTGGACTTGCTCTGGAACCACATGTTCATCCGCCTGTGCTGTTTTCAAGGGCACGTGAGTGTCGTGTTCTAGGTTGTGACCACCGCTTGTTCGTAGTGACTGCACGGGACATCACTTCTCAGTCTCCTGAGCAGGGGGGAACCCGAACCCTGGGGCCTGGAGAGCAGGGGACACGGGGGACCACAGTGAGGTGCCCCTGTGGGCACCTAGGCGCAAGTGTGTGCCCACACACATGCGCACGGGGAGGGTGTGGGTGTGACGTGAGTTGGTGTGTGCTGCATGGGTGTGACTCGCGTGCTGGGTACGTAACATGTGCTGGGTGACATCCCCGCCCCAGAGCACAGTGGCGCAGAAGGTGTGGGGCCGTTGGGGGCCGCCTGCCTCTGTTGCGTGGCCACTGTGGAGAGCAGCGTGGAGGTCCCTCAGAAAGCGAAAACCATCCACCGTGTGACGCAGCAATCCGCCTGCTGGGTGCGCGTCCAAAAGGACGGAATCAGAACCTCGGAGAGCCAGCTGCCCTCCATGCTCACGGCAGCACTCTGCGCAGTGAGCGAGGCACAGGACAATGCGTGTCCTTCGCAGATGAACGGGTCTCCACAGCCTGGCACACAGGTGCAGTGAAATATTGTTCAGCCTTAAAAAAACAGCAAGCAAAGGAAATCCTGCCCTTGGTCACCACAGAGGGGTGGAGCCAGAGGACACTCCGCCCAGCAAAGTCAGGAGGCACACCAGACAACCCCCTGTGTTCTCCCTCGTGGAGCCTGAGAGTCCAGTGCAGAAGCAGAGAATGGAATGGTGGCTGCCCGGGCCCTGGGGAGGGAGGAAACGGGGAGGAATCGGCCACAGGGTGCGGAGTGGCGGTTGTGTGGGGAGGTGAGCCCTGGGGATGCAGTCACAGCGTGGTGACGATCGTCGACCTGAAATGTGTGGGGCTGCTGAGCCCCGGGGTGGGGTGGTGACTGGCTGCAGTGTGGTGGCCGTTTCACCTCCTGTATGTGTGTCAGAACAGCAAGCTGCACGCTTGAAATAGCACAATCTTTGTCCGTTGTACCGCAGCACAACCGGGGGCGGGGTGGTCAGCGGCTGAAGAAGCCAGCTGCTTCTCTGCCAGGACAAAATGATGCCCTGATGGGCAGGGTCCGTGAGGAGGATCCTGAGTCACAGCCACCCAGGGTGCCTCCGTCTGCCAGGAGTGCAAATCCTGGCCCCACGGCCCTGTCCCACGTGGGGTTTGATGGCCAGTTCCCCGGCAGGTCAGAGCTGCATTGACTCCTCTGCGGAGTCTGGGCCGCTGGCAGTTCTTGGTCCAGGAATCAGACGCCCTGGCCCATCCCCTTGGCTCAGGTCCGCGGGTGTCGGCCAGGCCCTACAGCACCCGGGAGCCACCCTCCGTGCACCTGGCCCTCCCGGTTCCCTGAGCCTCCCACGGAGTCCCCGTCACCCGCCCACCCCGCCTCGGTGCAGGGTTCGGGCTGGGAACCCTGGCGCGCACGTGCCAGCTGCGCAGAAGAAGCCGGCTAGGCGCACGGCGGCTCCGCCCCCTCCAGGCGCTCCTGGCCCCTCTCGCTCGTGTCCGTGCGCTGCGGGATCTCCGGTGCCTATCGGAGGCCCCGCGCAATGGCCAGGGTCCCGCAGGCCCGGCATCGCCCCGCGGCCCCCGGGAGCGCCCTGCGCGCGGTGCTGCGCTGCAACCTGCCGCCCGGCGCTCAGCGAGTGGTGGTCTTTGCCGTGCTGGCGCTCCTGGTCCTCATCAACGTCGTACTGGTCTTCCTGCTGGCCTTCCGCTGACCACCAAGGCCCGGCGCCCGGCTCCTCCGGGTGAGTGGCGCCGCCATGGCGCACCCCCCGGTGTTGCTTCACCCCTGCAGTCCCACCCGGTGGTGTCCGCCTGCTCCCGGCTCCCGACTCTGTGACCCTAATCCCCCCCCGCCCCCCCGCACCGACGCCGCTTGGGGAACGCGGCGTTCAGAGACTCCGGGACATGGTGGCCCATGTGCACGGGTCCTTCCCTCTGGCATCCGTAGTGAGTGAGCGCACGCGTGCGTGCGGCTAAAATGGCGCACCGCCGTGGGCGCCCAGAGATGCCGGTGCTGCTCTGGCCGCGGTTGTTGCGGGCGGGTGTCTGGGAATTGCGCACCGGGCCTGCGGCTGTCTGGAGACGAGTGGCTCTTCTGCACGTGTTACTGGGTTTCCGCATTTTCGGTCTCAAGATCCATGGTCTCGCTTAGCGGGCCCCCCCGCCCCCCAACTCCGCACTCTGAACAGCCTCCAGCCCTGCTACTCCTGTGCCTGGGCGCTGCGTCCCCAGGTTGCGGTGGCAACTGCAGCTCTCCACCAGATGGGGCGCAGTGGGAAGGGGGGCCGGTGGTCCTCAGGGGGCAAGAGTCTGGCTTCCCAGGGCCTGTCAGAATCTCAGGGGCACGACTTCACCTAGCACAGCCCCTCACCTGCCTCACATAAACCTCCCACACCTCAGGGCCAGCGTGTCTCCCCACAGCCTGCTCCCCACCACCGGAGACGAATGAGCCCGAGCCTCCCCCTTCCGCCTGCGCTGTCCTCTTGGCTTCTGGGCTCCTGCACCTTACACAGCTGCCGGGAAGAAAGCGCCTCAGCACCGAAACCCACTCCACGTGGGCCCTGGCGGTCTCCCGGTTGCCCTGGAGGCAGAATGTTCCTCCACTGGGGGCTGCTACCAGGCGGCTGCAGAGCAGGACGCCTCGTGTGGGCTGTCTCGATGTTCCCTCCGGGTGCAGGGGCCGGCCACCTGGTCTCTGTGTCCTGCTGTGTCCTGTGTCCCAAGTCCCCGAAGCCTCTGCACCTTTAGGGTGCTCCCAGTGATTTTCTAGGCCTGAGGATTGAGGCTTGGGAAACAGTCGGGGTTGGTTATATTTTATGGGGTCCAGCCAGCTTTGGCAAGGAGGGCCTGAGGAGGGGGCTTCTGTTCTAATAGGCAGGACCGAACTGGTGCAGGGTTGGCAGGGGAATGGGGTGCCGAGCTGTACAAGAGGGGCTCGGGCTACCTGGAGGAAATCGGGGCGGGGGAGGTGCCAGGCGGAAGCCCCTGGGGGAGGGGAAGTATGCAGCAGGCTGTTGGGTGTGTCGGCGTCACTGCCTCTAGCCTGGGCCCCACACTGAGGCCGCCTCTGAGCTGCCTTGCAGACGTGTGTGTCACTGCTGTAGACTGAGGGTGGACGGGGTCCATGGCGCCGTCTTGGGAGCCCCATGTGTGGTGTCCGTAGGCGAGCGCGTGGGCAGGTGCACACCAGGGGCTGTGCGGCAAGGTGGGGGGGTTGTCAGGACCCCACCTCTCCAGGATCGGCAACACGGAGCTTGAGCACAGAGTTTTGTCCCCTGCTGGACCCAAGCCTCAGTTTACCCAAGAAGCTCCAGGGTCTTGGTGACTCGTCATGCAGAGCGTTTAAGTCCTGATGCTCAAGTGCACCTGAGGCCACGGTGGCCTCTGTCCTGGCGCTCACGCTCACGCTCACCCTGGTCTCTGCCCCGGAGGGGACATGCGCGGAGGTGCCTTTGACTCCTCAGACCAGACCCTCGGGGCCTAAAGGCCACATGGTGCTCCCTGCCTGGGGAAGGCCAGCCCCGCTCCGGCGGCCTTACTCAGCCCTCTCGTCTCCCCTGTCCAGACTGCATCCGGGAGCTGTGGTCCTGGGCCAGGCGTCCCTGTGGATGGGGACGCGCTTGGATCGGTGTGTTCAGCTGGGTGGGTGCAAGGTCCTTCGAGGAGACCTGCCGCCCTCGGAAAGACGCAGTGCCCTGCACCCAGGACCCTGCAGCCCCAATGAGAGTGGCCACACGCAGGCTGTGGGTGCTTCCCAGGGGTGGTTTCCCTGGCACGTGGGGCAGAAGACGTGAAGAATGGGTGGTTCCCCAGTGGGCGCGCGCTGAGCCAGGGAGCTGCCCGCAACTGACACAGAAACCCAGAGCTGCACTCGGTCCCCACGGAGAGGGGTGTCCCTGGAACCCCATCCTTTTGCCCCACTAAGGCCCCAGAGCCTCCTCGTTCCCGGAGGAGTGGAAATGGAGCCCCTGCTCCAGGACAGCAGGTGTCCGCCCATGGGCAGTGGAGCCGGGAGCACCCACGCCGCCTGCCATTCGGGGATGGGACGTGAGGTCCCCACACACCCCCAGCCTTGCGATGGGGTCTGCGACCACGCAGGAAGGTGGGCCCCCACCAGCGGTTGCTGCACAGAGAAGTCAGCAGAGGGTGTCAGCCAGGCATCAAGCAGCTGACTGGCAACCAGCCGCACAGGAGCCTCGTGGTCGTTGGGGCATCTGTTGCAGGGCGGAGGTCACAGTTGTTAGGACGGGAAGCACTGTGAGGAGTGCTGCAGGCTGGTGTTCCCTGGGGGGTGGTGGGGGGACAGCAGACTGGTTCTGTGAACGTTCAAAACGTGCTGTGGGACTGGCCCCAGCCGCTGCCACGTCGGGGCGCCGCCGGACCTGGGTGAGGCAGCACTGTGGCTGGTCAGGGGACCCCCGGTATCCCGGCAGCTCTGTGGTCCCCTCTAATGTCAGGTTAGGAGGACATGACAGGGAGTGGCAGGCCCAGCAGAGCGTAGCTGGCGGTGACCCAGCCCCAGCGTCACGGAGACGAGTGATGAAGCTGAGGGCTGACCGTGTGATCGCTGGCCAGATGGGGACGGAGGAAGGAGACCTTCACAGGGCGGCAGCGCATGCTGCTGGGCTCTCGGGTTCTGCGCCCACCCAGGTTCCAGTGGTCCAGGTCCCTTCCGGCTTCCCCATGAGCCCCCCGCTGGTCCAGGCACGCCCAGGGCACCCCCTGCCCCTCAGAGAGTGCCAGCTCAGGGGGACCCCCTCCATGGGGCTGCTGGGGGTGGGGCATAGAGGGCAGGGGCAGGCAGCCTTGCCCACTGACCGGCCACCGGGCTCTCTCCACAGCTCATCAGTGATGGCAGCGTGGTCTGCGCAGAGGCGCTCTGGGACCACGTCACCATGGACGACCGGGAGCTGGGCTTCAAGGCTGGGGACGTCGTGGAAGTGATGGACGCCACCGACAGGGAGTGGTGGTGGGGCCGCGGGGCCGACGGCGAGGGCTGGTTTCCAGCTGGCTTCGTGCGGGTACGGCCCCCAGGCCCCCAGGGAGCCGGCTGGTTCTGCTCAGAAACTGCCGTGGCACTGGGCACCGTGGACTGTCCGCTCGGGGCTGTGGCTGGCGGGCCAGCCAGGCAGCTGTGACAGCCCTCCTTCTCCTCCCACCTCCCCCCGGGGCCCCAGGAGCAGGTCAGACAGGAGGTGTGGGGGTCCCTCCACGGGGATCCTGCTTGTCAGCCCAGCACCTGCACCTTAGGTGAGCAGGCGTTTCTGAAAACACCCTGCAGGGAGCGCCCTGCCAGGTCCACTGGGTGCACAGTCACAGCAGCCCTGGAGATGACGCTGAGGCGTGGGCGTGGGTGTGGAGGAGGGAAGTGCGGTGGCCCTCAGTTCACAGGGCCCGGCCTTGGGGCCCCCTGGTGTCCAAGGCAGGAGTCCAGGGCAGACTCCAGAGGGCCAGGCCGGGTGGTAAGAAGCAGAGCCCCCAGACTTCCTGTACCCCAGGCCTTTCTCAGTTATGGTCTGGAAGCTGGCAGTGCTGGTCACTGCCCACTCCCCTCGGGTCCCCAGAGAGCCCAGTAGGACAGGCGCGGCTGGCTCAGAAACTGTCCCCAGCCCTGGGCCCAGCGGGGCAGGCAGGGTGCCCACAGAGAAGGCTGGTCCCAGCAGGCCGATCGTGGCCAGGTCCCCGGGGCTGCATCCCCAGCACTGTTCAGGGTGGCGCGAGGGGAGCCCAGGCCTGCGGGGTGCTGATCGTCAGCCTCCCCTGCAGCTGCGGGTGAACCAGGACGAGCCCTCGGACGAAGAGGTGCTGCGGCCCGGCGCCGGTGGGGCGGAGGACGGCGGGGCGGGCGCGCAGAGCAGCAGCAGGGACCAGATGCGCACCAACGTCATCCGGGAGATCCTCAGCACGGAGCACGACTACATCAAGCACCTGCGCGACATCTGCGAGGTGAGGCCGGCGTGCGCTGCGCGGGCGCGGCAGGGCCCAGCGGAGCGGGCCTGACCTGCCCCTGCCCCCAGGGCTACCTCAGGCAGTGTCGCAAGCGCGCCGACATGTTCAGCGAGGAGCAGCTGCGCACCATCTTCGGCAACATCGAGGACATCTACCGGTGCCACACGGCCTTCGTGCAGGCGCTGGAGCGGAGGTTCGACCGCGAGCGCCCGCACTTGAGCGAGCTGGGCGCCTGCTTCCTGGAGCACGTGAGCCCGCCCCGCCCCCTGCCGCGGGAGTGGGGTGGGGGGCGGCCCCTTTCCAGGAAGCTTCCAGGTCCCGCTCCCTCACCTGCCCAAAGGTCCTCACCCTTTGACACTGAGTAGAAGTGTAGCTGGTTTTGGGGGGGCAGACCACGGCCTGGAAGGCCCCTTGGAGCAGGGGGCCTGTGATCGCCCCAGGCTTTCCTCCCGGCAGAGGGAGGGAGGCTGTCAGCGACTACTGGCTGTTCCTTCTTAGCGAGTTGGGGGTTTCTGCGTGTAGTTTAGTGCTCCCTCTGGGCCAAGGCCAGCTGGCACGTGGCTGAGGCCCCCTGGCCTGGTCCGGGTTAGAGGGACACCCCCCACCCCGACAGGTGAGGAAGCACAGGCTGTACCCGGTCCTGTGATCTTGGTGGGTCGGACGCTGAGCCCACCCACTGGGGACACCATGGGCTCCTTCCTGGCTACACCCCGTGGGGCGCTGGGAAGGCCCCACCACCTCCCTCCAGTGCAGAACAGGGGTGGCCCGGTCTGGGCGCCTGTGGGAGCACGAGGTGGGGGGTTCCGAGCTCCTGAGTGCGGGCGGCTTCGGGGCCGTCCCTGAGCAGTGGGCACGGGTTCTCCACTGCTGCACCTGATGTGAGTGCCACAGTGGCTGTCACCCTCCGTGGCCGCCTAAGTCCAGGATGTCGGGGCCACTCGCCACGTGGCCAGCCTGGCTCCTCTCCGGCCCCAGGAAGACGAGGGATTGAGAGAGGAGAGGAGGAGGCCCTGGGAGGAAGGAGTGGGACCAGCACCCATGCAGGCCCTTCATGCCGCCTGTGCGCTGTCCCCACCAGCCCCACTGAGCCACCCCCACAAGGGGCCAGGAGGCGTGCCTGTCCGCGTGTCTGCAGCGGGGCTGCGCAGGGCAGCACACACTGCTGTCTGCAGGCGTGTGGCGTCCCCAGGTGGGCGTGACCCAGCGAAGTCAGTGCTGGCCCACGAGCGGGGGTGGGGGGTGTTGCAGGCAGTGCGGTGAGCCCCCGCCCCCTGGCCTGCGGGCCCCCCGGGAGAGGCACCCCCTGACCGCCCGCTGTGCCCCCAGCAAGCACACTTCCAGATCTACTCCGACTACTGCAACAACCACCCCAGCGCCTGCCTGGAGCTCTCCCGGCTCGCCAGACTCAGCAAGTACACCTACTTCTTCGAGGCCTGCCGGCTGCTGCAGAGGATGATTGACATCTCGCTGGACGGTTTCCTGCTGACGCCCGTGCAGAAGATCTGCCAGTACCCGCTGCAGCTGGCCGAGTTGCTCAAGTACACGCACCCCCGGCACCGGTAGGCGGCCGCCAGACGGCGCAGGGAGGCCCTCCCTGCTCTCAGCGGCTGTGCTGGCGTGAGGGGCGCCCCGCTCTGCCCTGTGTGGCCCACGGGGTGACGGGTGCTGATGCCGACAGGCCGAGGGGCCCAGCCCGGGGAAGCAGCTCCGAGTGGGGCCCCAGGAGGCTCCCGGCCTCCTCAAGCTGCAGTGTCTATTCCGCTGCAGGGATTTCAAAGACGTGGAGGCTGCCCTGGACGCCATGAAGAAGGTGGCCCGGCTCATCAATGAGCGGAAGCGGAGGCTTGAGAATGTTGACAAGATCGCCCAGTGGCAGAGCTCCGTGGAAGGCTGGGAGGTGAGGCCAGGCGCCCCAGAAGTGCCGCGGGCTGGGCCACTCGTTTCACCACCTGCTGGCTCCCGGAAACCGCGGGAGGGCCTCGCTCCTGGAGCTGGCGAACAGAGCCGGGGACGGTGACCCAGGTGGCACACCTGAGCACCGCCCGGCCCTCGCTGCCGCTGCCACCCAGCGGGCAGGCCCGGCAGGGAGAGCAGGCGCTGGTGTGGCCGCAGGAGCGAAGGGGGACATTGCCCCCTGAGTGTGGCCGCCACCCAGCAGGGGAGCTGCTGTTCTGCTTTGAGGGGACAGACCAGACCCACCCCCCACCCCCCGTCTAGGGACCCCCAACAGAAGGGTTCGGGCCGGCCACGGTGTCAGCAAAAATGGGTCCCTGCCCGTCAGAGCCCCCACTCCGTTCCTCTGGCTTGCGTGGTCCCCCTGGACCCGCCCACACCCCAGAGGCCTGAACTAATTGATGTTCCTGTCCCTTCTCTACCTCTACCCACCAGCCGTGAAATGGTGTCAAAAGACAGCCTCCTGGGCCCCACCCTAGAAACAGGCGGACCCCTGTGGGTTTTATTTGGTGGTTTTCTGTTTTTCTGGAGGTTCGTTCTGAAGCCAGCCCTGGCTGAGAACCCCAACGAACTCGCTCCTGGGAGACCCCGAAAGGGGCAAGCTTGAAGTCTATGATGGGACTTTGGACACTGAAGTTAGGGGAGGATGGAGGTGTTCTAAAAGAGGCCCCAGTAAGGCCGGCCTCAGAGGGGGTTGGTGGGTGGGGGGTGTCCCTCAGCCACGTCTGACTGCCCTGGAGGCAGCGCTGGCCAGCCCCAGGCCCCAGGTGCTGCCTCCGAGGAGGAAGAGTGGCAGGTGGAGCCAACGAGACAGTTCTGACTGTCCTGAGCGACACCAGAATCTCACTTCAGTGTGTCTTCAGCAGAAACGCTGCTAGTGGGACGTTTTGAGTTCTGTCCCGTCCGGTGTGCCCCGAGTCAGAGCGTGTCTCCCCGACGCCTCCCTGGGGTCGGCCACGCTTCACAGCTTGTGCCTCGGGGCCCCATTCTGCAGACCACAGATGCACACCCTCTTCTCCCTCCTCCTGGCCCTGGGTGGGGGCACTGAGCCCTGGCTGTCTGTGGGCCCCCAGGGGGAAGACCTCCTGGTCCGGAGCTCAGAGCTCATCCACTCGGGGGAGCTGACGCTGGTCACGCAGCCACAAGCCAGGAGCCAGCAGAGGATGTTCTTCCTCTTCGACCACCAGCTTGTCTACTGCAAGAAGGTGCCGACCCCGTCCCTGCCGGGGAGCAGGGCCTGTAGGCTGGAAGCAGCTGCCAGGGCAAAGCCCCACACAGTGGCGCTCGTCCCCGGGGTCCCGGTTGCCCTGCGGGCCAGGGTGAGGGTGGCCCAGGGACTGGGGCCTTCCCAGCCTGACCAGGGCCCATGCTGCTGAGAACCCCGTCTCCTGGCTCCACCACCCCGAGCCCCGGGTGCTCTGGTCCAACACTCCCCGCCGCCTCTGTGCAGCAGCTGCTTACCCCCTTTTTCCAAACCTGGTCCATGGGCCCAGTCGGGGAGCCCAGGCCTCCCCGGGGCTCTTCTGTGCCAAGTGGGCTGGGCCCCAGCCCACACCTGCAGCCACACGGCTTCCCCAGGAACCTGCAGGCACCCTCGGAGTGCCCCAGGCCAGCTGGTAAGCCGATGAAGGTGGCAGGTGGCTCCTCACGGCCCAGCACACAGCTGGGGCCGCACTGGGCCACTCTGCCCTCGTGAGCTCATGGGGGGAAGCCCACCGGCCCTTTCAGTTCCAGGGCGGAGGAGCAGGTCCTTGGGGAGGGAGGGCGGAGAGGCAGGCTGGCCAGCGGCTCCCGCTGTCTCTGCAGGACCTTCTCCGTCGGGACGTGCTGTACTACAAGGGCCGGGTGGACCTAGAGGGCCTGGAGGTGGTGGACGTGGGGGACTGCAAGGACAGGGACCTGCACGTGAGCGTAAAGCACGCCTTCCGGCTGTGCTACGGCCCCATGGGCGAGAGCCTGCTGCTGTGTGCCAGGAAGCCGGAGCAGAAGCAGCGCTGGCTGCAGGCCTTCGCCCAGGAGCGGGAGCAGGTGCGGCTGGACCAGGAGACAGGTGCGAGCCCAGGGCGGCCCCTCCCACCTCGGCCAGGCCTCCTCGCCATCCCTCAGGCACTGCTGGCGGCTGGGACGGTGTGTCCTGCAGCCCCAGAGCCCTGGGGTTTGTGAGGCTGCAGAGTAACCCTTTGTTTCAGCCCCAGGGTGTGGGCCTGATGGCCTTTTGGGGGGCTGTTTACACCGCACACACGCACACCCCAGTGTACTCGGGGTCACGGATGTGGGGGAATGCAGGGTGGAGGCAACATGGCCTACAAAGCCCCCGAGAGCAGGGTGGCCCCACGGCACCCCCATCCTGTGCATGTACCCCGTGGCCTCCACAGAGGGGAGCGAGGACACCCGGCACCGGCTGTGCCGGGGACCCGGGGAAGGACAGGGCGGGGAGGGCAGGGAGGATGAGGCCCTGAGGGGCACCAGGGGTTCCCGCGGCTGCCTGGAGCTGAGGCTAGTGGGTACACAGGGTGCACGGGGCTCTGACAGCTGGGAAGCCCGGGCTGGGAGGGTGGGGAGGGGCAGCCAGCGGCCGGCGGGGCGGCAGGCAGCTCCCTGTCGGTCCTCCCCACCCCAGGCTTCTCCATCACTGAGGGGCAGAGGAAGCAGGCCATGCTGAAGGCCAGCAAGCTGCAGGCGGCTGGGAAGCCCAAAGGTGAGCAGGCACTGGTGCCGCCCCCACCTGCGCAGCCTCGCCCTCCCCGAGGCCACACCTCGTCTGACCCTAGAGCAAAGCCAGTTGGGCTTGGGTCCCAGTGACTGCCGCCCCTGCAGGTGTCTGCCCCCAGAGAAGCTGGCAAGGGCCCCCGGTGGTGGGACGTGTGTCCGAGTGCAGCCCAGATTCTTGTCCTGGCCACCTCACAAGACGGTGTTGGCTGCCCCGCCCCAGCGGCCTGCCCTGCAGCAGCTGCCTCCCCCGCACACAGCCCCCCCCCCGCCTCCCCCTCAGGGGCCTGTGTAACCCTGCTGCCTCCCTGCCCAGCCCTCGGCCGGCCCTACTACCTGATGCGCCAGAAGCCCCTGGCACTGCCCACCAGCCCGCCCCGGCAGCAGGCCCTGGTGCTGGCAGAGCCCAAGCGGAAGCCGTCCACCTTCTGGCACAGCATCAGCCGGCTGGCCCCCTTCCGCAAGTGAGACTGCACCCCCAGCCACGCTGCCTGGACCCGCTCTGCCAGCTGCCCCCGGCCCTCCCCACCCCTGGGCCTCTGCCCAGCCTGCACATTGCCAGCCAGCGAGCAAGGGCTGAGCACGGGAGGGGCCCTGCCTCTGGGACACGCTGGGCTCCGCCCCACAACGGACACACAGGAGAGCCAACTGCAGGGGCAGGAGCCCTGGCCCGGGATCTGCCCGCCAGGCCAGGCAAACGTGTGTGAGAGGACAGGCCCCTTGGGCCCTCTGCTCTGGACTCCCGTCACGCCTCCTCCTCCTAGTCTCTCTGGGCAGGAGCCCAGCAGCTTTCTGCCACTGGGAAGGCGGCGGCGCGAACCAGGAGTCTGCATCCAACCAGAGGCCTGGCCCTGGAGCCCACCTGTCTGGCCCCGTTTCCCTCTCGTGGCTGCTGACCCCCCTCTCCTGGTTTGGCGCCAGCAGTGAACACTGTCGGGGCACCCCCAGGTAGCTCTGTGCCAACTCCAGAACCTGGTTATTTTTGTGGGGACCCTGCTTTTGTGATGATGCAAAAGAGAACAGTGACACAGGACGGTGGCCTTACCCTGGGGGGGCATGGGAAGCCGCGGGGACGGAGCTCCTGGGCCCAGCGCCCGCAGCAGCCGGCGGTCACTCGCACTCCTCTGCCTCCCCACCCGCCCGAGCCCACATTTAGTTTCATAAAGAAACTCACAGAGACACCCCTGGCTGCAGCCTGCCTCTTGTGTTGGGGTCTGTGCCCTCCCGCTCCGTCCATGTCCCTGTCCCAGGTGCACCCAGAAGTGTGTGGGGGTGCACCTCCGGGCTTTGGTGGAGAGCTGTACAAGTGGGGGCGGGGTCTGGGGTGGGTGTGGCTGCAGGTGGCAGGCATGTCTGGGGGAAGGCAGTCTGCACCCTCTCTGAGGGTGTCTTCCTGGGAGAACCAGGGCCACCGGGCTGGGAGAGCTGGGGCAGCCATCCTACTACTCCCACGGGGGCACCGGTCCCCACATGCCCTGGCACACGGCCAAGGCCAAGGGCATGTGGCTGGGGTGAGGAGGCAGTGGAGCACAAGGGCTGCTGTCTGAGCCCGGGCTGGCCCCGCCCCCCCACACACCCACAAAGAGACGAGGGAGCCGTGACGCAGCACAAGTCAGTCTTTATTGGGAACCGCAGTGTTGATACAGAGCGCCGGTACAGTGAACATGCTTCCACCAGCCCCACGCTGGAGCCCACCTACGCGTGGGGCTGCGCATGGGACGGCGTGCGTGTACATACAACAGACCTGGCACTGGCTGCCGCCCGCACGGCATGGGGTGAGGGTGCGTTAACGCTGGAAGACGATGCCGGCTTAAGCTTAAAAATGCACTAAGAGAACAGTCTAAAAAACAGTATTTAAAAATCACTTAAAAATTCTTTTAAATAAACCACTTCCCAGCAGTCTGTCCTCCAGGGGGTCGGCGGAGCAGCCCCGCTGGGCACGGGCCTGAGCTGCCTGTCACCTCCGCCGCACACCCACCCACAGCTCCCTGTCCCCAGCGCACTGACTGCAGTCCTGGGGGCTCCTGGGGAGGGACGCCACCGGCTTCTCGTTCTTCAGACCAAGAGGGTGGAGAAAGGCCAGTGCTCTGACCCGGGGAAGACCCACTCGGCCACTTTCCACCTGAAAGACCAGGCCCTCCTCTGGCGCGTGTCACCTGCAGGCGGCTCCCTCTGGCGTGCAGCCCCGTAGGCAGCGCAGGGACAGGGATGCGGAGGACACGTACACACGTGAGACGTGACCAGGAGCCCTCCACACTCTGCTCTGCAGACACTCCACCTCGGAGAGCACCGGAGAAGCGGCAGAAGTTGCCCCCACCACAGGCCCCCCCCATGGGGTCCGACAGGGTCCTGTCCCGTTTGGACAATGCTTGGGCCGCGGTGACTGGGGCGCCTGCTGCCAGATCTGGGGGTGGGGTGGTGGTGGCCTCACTGGTCCAGGTAACACTTTTCTGAAGGGCAGCTTCCCCCATGCACACACTTCAGGCGGCCAGCACTCAGCCCCCTGCCCAGAGCCTCGAGTGAGGCCGGCAGAGACACTGGGGAGGAGGCCGTGAGCCAGCGCAGAGCGCAGAGCGCAGAGCACCGAGCACCCGCCCCCGGGAGCATGCCCTTCACCCACGAGACTCTCCAACGAGGAATGTCACGTAGGGAAGAAACTGAAAGACAAAACTTCTCTCCATGTTCCACGACTGTGCTGGGACACCCCGTCGGGCCAGCCTGGTAATAGGACTTCCGCTCTGAATTCACGTCACCAGGAGCTGAAGACGCTGCCAGTTACCCCAGGGCACCGGCCCCGCCTCCGTCCAGACCACACCTACGGGCCGAGACCCCCTTTCCTGTCCCGCCCTAGTGCGGAGACCCTGTCACTTCCAGCCTAAAGGTTCGTCCCTCGGCACGGAGGGCTCGGTGCAGCTGAGCCCGCCCCCAAAGACAGGGGGCCTGGGAGGGCCGGCAGGCCCCCACGCTGCTGTCTGGGGCCGTCAGGAGCACGTCTGAAGCCTCTCCTCTCGGCTGCACGAGACCCAAGAAACTGAGTTCTCTGCCACTTGGTCAGCTCGGCCCCTGGAGCCCTCGGCACCTACAGACAGACCACCCACTCCACAGACGGATCACAACACAGAGGTTAGTGCACACGCGCGCACACACGTGCACACGCACATGGGTGAAGTGCTCATGAAGCAATTTAAAGTACTTATCAGTAAACACACTATGTTAACAGACATCAGAAATAAGGAATTTCTCTTTACGATAATTCATGCAAAAATATCCCTAAATTCTTATAAAATAAAATGTGAAAAAACATTATAAAGAATATTTGCTATAAAAAGTAAGTTTACCAAAGGCTCAGGGGTGAGGGGTCCCCCTCCCAGTCTGAACGTGAACCCAGAGCCCAAGCCCTGGCCCACTGGCAGAGACGCCGGAAGAGAAGGCCCCCCGCCCCCAGCCAGAGCACCCAGCACTTGAAACAAAGGTGGGGGCACCAGGGGCACCCCCACCTGCCTGATACTCCCTCTGACCCTCTCTGAGAACAGACTCACTCCCATCAAAACAAGTTGAGCCTATTTAGGCAAAAACAAAACAAAACAAAACAAACCTTGGTTTCTTATGTACAACATTCATGTGCGAACTACGAAACCCTCTCCCCTAGGGACCCTGTGGGCAGGCAGAAGTACCCGGTGCTGCCTGGCCCACACCCTCGTCTGCCCGGTGCTGAGCACCCTCAGCGGCCGGGGAGATGGCAGGAGGCCCACAGACCACAGGCCTCTCTCCTTGTGCCTCCCTTGCCCGCCGCAGAGGGTCTCCGCGGGTGAGTCCCCACCAGGGGCACAGGCCCACACATGGCAACCGCCCGGCTCGGGACAGCAGGCGATCCGCTGCACATCAAGGTGTGCTCTGCCTGTCGAGGCTCGCATGCGCAGCTTTCTGCGGCACATGCAGCCGAGGGCTCGGCCATCTGCGTGGGGGGGGAACAGCCACGCCCACGGGTGTTTCAGGGAACTCTCAGTGGAGAGAAGACAGACGATTTCTGAGCTAAATCAAGAGAACACACCCCCTCCAAGCACGCCTGTTTCTTTCACCTGCCTTCCCGCCCAGAAAAGGTACGTAACCCCACACAGGCCTGCCCCTCGGGGACACATAGCCACGTCGGCATTGGCGAGGGACCTGTGGTGGGGACGCTGCTCCGTGGGCGGGCACACTGCCGCTGGCCCCTGCGTGTCCCGGCCACGCAAGCCAGCCTTCGTGCTTGTGCGTGAAGAACGTCCACATCGCACCAGCCCCCAGGCCTCAGTGGGAAGGCGGGGAGCCCCTAGACCTGCCCCCCTCCGCCCTCCGTGCCCTGTTCCAGCGGCTGAGGCCGGGCAGCCAGTGGGAAAGACACAGGTGGCAAAGACTCCGGTGTCGTGTTCCCAACCAGCACCCACATGGCCCCACAGGTTGAAGTGTCACCCAGGAGATGCCAAATGCCCCGTGCAGACACATACTGTGGCACTTCTGACCGTGAGCCTGCACACACACGACACGCGCCAGGGACACGAGCGTAGTGCAGCCCCCGGTCCTCGGGCTTCGCACACAATGGCACTGCGCCAGTCACGGCAGATAGTGTGAGCAAGCTTTGTGTGTTTTTGAACATGCATTCAACTAGATATGATTTCAGAATACATTAATACCCCCTTTGTATCATTACGGTTAGCTAAAAAAGTCACCAGGCAGCCCCAGACAGGCCTTGCTTCAGGACCCACCCACAGTCAGTTGGGGCTGAGGGGCCGAGGCCCGCGGGGCCGGCCGGGCTGCGTTCAGCTGAGCGTCTGTCGAGAGCAGAAGGAGCGAGTCCTGGGGGAGGCTGAGGCCTGCAGCACCGGCTGCGGGGCATCCGAGACACGGCGCCCAGCTCCATCCTGCACCTGG
Source organism: Tonatia bakeri (assembly GCA_004024845.1). Classification (NCBI taxonomy): domain Eukaryota; kingdom Metazoa; phylum Chordata; class Mammalia; order Chiroptera; family Phyllostomidae; genus Tonatia; species Tonatia bakeri. Next base: position 55,102 of record PVIA01007796.1, read on the forward strand.
GGGTGGCGGGAGACGGGGTCACAGGGCGCCCTGCAGGCTGCCCTGGACAGCAGGCGTGCCCACCCTCGGAGGCCGAGACCCCCCAGGGGTGGGGAGGGAGCGGGCCCAAGTGCGCAGTGCAGCGGGGACTCGCGCTGCTTTCTTCTTCCTGCTCATGCAGCCCTGGTCAGAACGCACATTTAAACGCTGCACTGCCCTCGGGTCAGGAATCGGGGAGCATTTTTCTCACGAGAGCTCACATGATGGCAGACCTGCCGTCCTCCACGGGGGAAGACGCACTTCAGTCAAGAGCCAGCCTGGGCCTCGCCGGTCACTTACATTCGCGGTGATCACCACTGCGGGGGCACGTAGCTGTAGGTGGGCGTTCCTGGACCCCGGTACGTGGGCACGGTGACTGGGTGGGGGGCAACAGGAGTTGGGGAGTGGGCCGTCAGCAGGGTACCTGGAAGGAAGAGCAGTGTCTCCGTGGTGGGCAGGGCCCCAGGCAGGCTCAGGGGCCTCCGACACAGAGGGCCCGGGACAGTAAGGGCCATCTGGGCGCCGGCTACCCAGCAGCATAGGCGTGCATGCCCAGCAGACGTGTGCATGGTGCACTTGTGGAAACCTCAGGCCAGCACGCTCAGTTGTTTTTTGGATGAAATGATAAATGACAAAATAAGAAGTATTACCTTCAGCCTTAAGAAAGAAAGCAATTTGCCCTGGCTGGTGTGGCTCAGTGGACTGAGCGCCAGCCTGTGAACTGAAATGTCGCTGGTTCGATTCCCAGTCAGGGCACATGCCTGGGTTGCAGGCCAGGTCCCCAGTAGGGGGCGTGTGAGAGCAACCACACATTGATGTTTCTCTTCCTCTTCCTCTGTCCCTTCCCTTGTGTCTAAAATAAATTAATACAATCTAGAAAAAAAAAAGCAAGCAACCTGCCACATACTATAACACATATGATCCTCAAAGGCATTACAGGAAGTGAAAAGGCCAGCCACATAAAGACCAGCAATCAGTGGGCAGGGACAGGGACAGGGAGGGGCAGCTGCTGCCCGGGGGGTGTGGGTGTGGGAGGGTGAGGTGTGTGAGGGGCGGAGCTTCACTCAGGCTGCACGGGAAAGTCCCAGAGTGGCTCCTGGACAGCGTGAGCACACTCCACAGGGCTGACGCAGCACCAAGCAGGGGGAAGAGGGTGGAGGGGGAGCCCGGGCTGCTGGGGCTGCTGGAGCTGCGAGTGCACCGAGGCGAGCGCACTTCCCCAGAGGCTGCAGGGGCGTGAGCAGACGGGCACCAAGCACCTCCGCCCTCCCGGCCCCTACCCGCCCCAGCGCTGCCGTCTGCGTCGCAGGCACCTGTGTCTTCCAGGATCAGCGCGGGGAAAGCAACAAGGAGAACGAGCAGAAGCACCTTTCTCTCTGGCGTGATCTTCATTTACGTCACGTATAACAAACGGAGGGAAGAATATTTTTTAAGACTCTCCCATCCACGGCCACGCAAGTGCATGGTGCACCGGCCCTGCCGCAGAGAGCTGCCCGCCCCTGGAGGGGCTCTCATCTGCTGGGGGTCTGCTCTCCCTGAGGAGTGACATCATGATCGCACTGGAGGGTCTCCGCAGGTGGCTGTCCTCTCTGGGACACAGGCCAGCTGTCCTGGACCCACGACCTACCTGCAGAACAGGCCATCCCACAGGCAGGCAACCCAGGTCCCGCCCTGCAGAACACCAGTCCCTTCCGCACAGGCTCCGTGTGCTGCCAGTGGGCGCCCAGCCCGCTCCTGCCCCACGTCGGGCCCTGAGACCACCTCCGCCCCACCCCCTCCCTACCGCAGGGAGGAAGAAAGGAAGGAAAGAGGGAAGAGGCAGTTCCTTCCCCAAGGAGCAAGTCCCTTCATCCCCATCCAGACCAGGACACCAAGGACCGGGACCGGGGCGGCAGTGAGATGGCCCCTCCCTGCACACTCGCACCAAACATGGGGCAGACTCACCTGCTGACATGGCCATCGTGGTCCCAGCCACCATGCCCATGGCGACCCCGTTGCCTCGTGGCGGAGGGAGGGGCGCAGGGCACACGGCCGCCGGCAGGCCGTTGGGCTGTACCACGGTGGTATGGTGGATGACGTGCGGGGGCGCCGCGTACAGGGGCTGCGTGTAGAAGGCGCCCTGCTGGGGGGGAAGGTGGAGACAGACGCCTGAGCAGGCCGCACCACGCCCCGGAGCCCAGGAGCCGGCCCCTCCGCGCACACAGGGCGCCCCACCTACCTGTGCATAGGGGCTCTGCTGGGGGTAGGCGCTGCGCACGGGGTACACTGCAGTCTGGTAGGGGGTGGGGGAGGTGGAGTACGGCGGCACCGCCCCGCTGGTGGGGGAGCAGGACACTTTGTAAGGTGTGCCAGGGGCGTAGCCTGAAACGAAGGAGCCCAGTGACCTCACTGCACACCCGCCAAGCACAGGGGAGGAGCCCCGAGGGCCGTCTGTGCCACGGCCCCCGCCCCTGCGTCTGACTCCGGGCGCGAGAAAGTGAGTGCAGAAGGGAACACAGAATGAAGAGAAAGGTCGCACTGAAAGGGCGCTCCCAGAGTCCTGATAAAACACAGCCCGGCCTGGCCTTTCTGGGGCGTGACGCAGCACCAAAGCTCGCACTCAGTCCCATCCCCTCACTTCCTGACGTCTGCTTTACGGACATGCGCATGGGCTTCCAGTCCAGGGGGCTCGGCACCCAGAGCCCCTCGAACACGTCCCGAGTCACAGCTCGCTCCAGAACCACCACCTGGCACCGCCCAGGATCCAGCTGGAGGTGCAGGTACGGGTGGAAGCCCAGTCCGCGCCCCCACCAGCCTGGCTCATGCCATTGGCCCGCCCAGCTCTCGGGCCCATCCGAGTCCTCTATGTTGGCTTCTCACAACCCACCGCCCGTCCCGGCTCAGCTCCAGGATCCCTGCAGCCTCTCACACAAGCGGCACCCGGCCTCAGCGTGCCCCGTGTCTCTCGCTAAGTACCAGCAAGGCCAAGCCCATGAACCAGACGGCAGCCCCGCGCCCCCATTCTGCAGCCTCTCTTCTCAGCACCCACACCCCTCCCCTCCCCGACCCGCTGCAGGGACGCCCATCCGGCGAGTGGTCTGCGTACCTGTCTGGAAGGCCGGGCTCGCCCCCGGGTACACGCTGGGGGAGTAGGCAGGAGCTGCCGCTGCGTAGCCCATGGGGAAGCCGGCTGCAGAGAAACACAGGACAGCGAGAGTCACCGCCGGGCAGGGTGGTCTCCTTGCCTTCCTCACCAGGACTCCAGGAGGCCAGCGGAGTATCTGCAGTGGCCACCTGACCTCGGAACCGTGACTCGCCCCAGTCCTGACCACGCCTTCATCCCCGTCAGCCAGGGCTTTTCACAGCTGCAGCTGAACACGCCAGGCAGAGACTGAGCTGGAAGGCAAAAAACACCCCAAACAAAAACGACCCCCCAACACCCAGGCATAAGCCTGAAAACTCTAATTCTCTGGCAGTTTGACTCTTGATGCTCAGCCCACGATTCGTCCCCAGCCACAGGCGCAGAGGGTGCTGCATGCCACAGGGCCTCTGCGGGGCCACAGGTGGGTGCGCACCTCACGCCCCCGCCAGCAGCCTGACCCTCACCAGCAGGAACGAGGAACCCCCAGAGAGCTGCGCCACAGCCCCTGCTGGCTCCGGGGAGCGTAGACGGAGCAGCACATGAGATGGGCAGTATTGCAGCTGGAGCCCGGCCCCCAGAGGCAGGGGAGGGAGGGGGGGTGGTCTGTGGCAGGCGGCGTCCAGTGAGACACAGCAGAGATCAAAGCTGGCCCTGTGGGTGGGCAGGAAAGGGCTCCCAGAGCGCAAACAGGTGGCTGCACCCACACCTCGGCTTCAGGGACGCACCTACAGCCCAGCCGGGAGAAGAGACTGGCTCCCTCCTGGGCCAGGAACTCGGTGCTTCAGCCCCTCTGCCCTGAGTGTCTGTCCCCCTCTGAAGGGACCAGTCGGGAGCCCCCCCTCCAGCCCCAACCCCACAGGCCCCCCTTTCCAGCCCCAGGCGGCTGTGTGAACCCTTGAAGAGCAAAGGCCCCAGGACCGACACGGTGTCTGCTCACGGCCAAGTGCACTGGCTTCTCCCCCACCTTCCTCTAGCTGCAGACACGTCTCTTATGTCCTTGCAAATTCAGGCATGTGTACATTTTAAGCATTTTACTCAACTTTCTAGGGTTGTTGTTGTTGTGTTTTTTTTTAACAGGGTTTTCGAGTTGCCTGTCCTACCACGTGAACCTGTGTAGGACAGGCTATGTTTGGCCATCCGCCTGCGGGGGGACGGCTCAGACCTCCGCTCATCACCAGGGAGGGGAGCTGCATCCCGCCAGCGGCACAGGCCAGTCGAGGAGAGAAGGCCCGACTCTCCCGGACAGCAGGGACAGGGATAAACAGGCTGCCCGCCCAGGGCTGAGGGGAGGGCTGTGGGTGCAGAGATTGCAGCTGGACCAGCGCTCGGCGAGTCCTGCCCAGCACGGGAGGCAGGGAAACAGACCCGGGACCCTCGTCCCAGACCACCGCAGCCCCCGAGCTCTGGACCTCTCGGCTCCTCCAGCCAGCACACCCCCTCCTCAGCTGAGCCACCCTGGGTGGGGTGTGTCAGCTCGGGCCCTCAGTGGTGTGGGAATCTACCCGGCGGCCAGGTTCAGTCGTGAGGACAGACTGCGTGTGCTCACCTGGATAGCCGACTCCTTTAGCGTTGGCATAGGGAACCCCGGATGAGCCAGGGCTGTACACAGGGTTCATGACTCCCGGAACTGGGAAGGGAAAGAGAGTGAGTCAGTCCAGCGCCCCGGTCTCCGGCTGCCTCCAGCACCAGTCTCTCCTGGTAAACAAGTCCTCTCGGCTGCGGCCAACCACCCCCGACCCGGAGACAACGGCATGGCCCTGCTGGGCACCCATCGGGGCTCTGGGGACTTTCATCCACAGCTGTGTCGACCAGTGTCGACTGGGCAGAAGCTGAGGGAACGAAGAAAAGCGCCCTGGCCGGGCTGACCGCTGGGCAGGAGCGTCCTGCGCACCAGAATGGCTGCAGACGCGCTTCCCGGTCAGGGGTCGGGGCACAGGCCAGGGCTGTGGGCTCAACCCCAGGTCTGGACACATGTGGGAGGCAACCAAGGGATGGCACTCTCTCCCCTCTCCCCCCCTTTCTAATGTGAGTAACAGAACCCTTTAAAGAAAGAAAGAAAACCTCTAGGAGTAAGTACAGACACAAATAAAGCCTGTCCCCGGAGGGGTGGGTTTAGTGTTCCTTTTGCACTTTTCCCTATTTCGTAAGTAGCTTCTGTTAAACACACATTTTCTGAAAGACACGTTAACTACAATCCAACAACTTTGTTAGCAGTTCCGTCGTCCGCAGTCCTTCCTCCTTAAAACGGTCCAGAACTTGCTCAGCCACAACCAGGGTTCCACCATTCCCCAGCGGACACGGTGACCTAACACCCAGCAAGCTCCTCCAAGCGAGCGCTATCTCCCTGGTGTCTGCAGGTTGCGCCTGACGCAGGCTCCTCGGGGTCCTCACCCGGGGAGTCGCCCTGGCCGTGCTCAGTGAGGACTGAGGCACCCTGAGCCGAGCAGGAGGAACAGCCCGGGTGGGGCGCGCGGCGGGCAGCAGGCAGTACCCTGGACTCTGTGCTTTTGGCTCGATTTTGCTGTGACTGTAAAACTGTTCTCGAAGGCAAGGTCTATTTTAAAAAGAAACACACGTAAAACCCACGGGCACTCACTTGTTCCACCCTCTCCCCACACCCCCCACTAGAGTGCAGGCCCCTGCAGGCAGGCACCCGGCACCGGCCAGATGCAAACACCCACCGACTTTCTAAAGAAACCCGTGCACCTCGAAACTCCAGATACCAAACTCCATTACGAAGACAAACCACCAAACCCAGCTCGCCTCTCACAGCCAACACTCACGACCCAGCGGTCCAGTACACGAAAGTGTGCTTGGTCACGCCCTTGGCCTGCATCGCAGGTTCTAACCAAAGCGGGAATACACTGGGGACATGGTGACTGGGACGCGCCCCCCCTGAATGACTGCCTGTCTCTCACCCCCGGGAACCAGAGGCAGACGCCGAACCTGCCACTCCGTCCACAAGCAGAGCTGGGAGGGAACTCCGGGCCTGTGCTGTCCCGGACAGCGGCCAGTGCTGAACGGAGCACTGAGCACCCAACAAGGTGGCCAGCGTAAGACTGGACCTTTTAGTTTCATTTAATTTCAATTTAAGTGGACTCACGTGTGGCTGGGGCTACTGAGCAAAGCAGCACAGGTCTAGGGAAGAGACGGGAGGGAAACAAGGGTGGGGAGAGCGTGTAAAAGCAGGGGACAGACCGTGGGTTTTACCCCACAGCTCAGTAAGCAAGCTGGCAGCTGCCGACCCCCGCCGTCCCGCACTCTTAACCCAATGTTGGCGGGTCCTCAGCAGGGTTGTAGGGCTCCTTGAATATTCCACCTACTTTTCTGGTTCAACTACCATCTCCCTCAAAAAGTGAATTATTTCCCAAAACCCCATTTCTCTCTTCTGCGCCAGGATCGAATTTTATTTTCTGAATCGGAGCCCAACCAAGCAAAGCATTATGCAGAGGCCACACAGACAGGAAGAGGCGAGTCCCAGCCCCCGGCCTGGGCTTACAGTCTGGAAAAGTGTGGTTCGACAGAACCTTCTGTGAGGACGGAATTGTGTCTGCTCTGTCCACACACAGTGGCCACTGATGGCTGCCAGGCGCTTCAATGTGGCCGGCACAGTGAAGGCACCACTCCTTAGTGTCCGTTTCCAGGGAGCAGTTGCCTGCAGGTGGTGGCTGCTGTGCCCAATGACGGAGGGCTGAGAGGCAGCGCCCGAGTGGTGCTGGGACGGGGCAAGGGCTCCGAGCCCTAGCTGGTGTGGCTCGGGGGGCTGGCAGTCCGGTGGGTCTCTGGTCAGGGCACACGCCTGGGCTGTGCTCCAGGCCCCTGGTTGGGGGCACGCAAGAGGAATCCACGTCTCTCTCACACACAAATGTTTCTCTCCCTCCCTTCCCCTCTCTCTGACAAGTAAATGAATAAATGAATGGATGAATAAAGTCTTTAAAAAAGTGTTTTCAGGGTTGAGTGGGATAGGGAGATTGGTCAGGGAAAACCTGATTCACAGAGGAGGTATTTCCAGTAAGCTCTAAAAGCAGGGAAGATCCCAAAAACCACAGAAATGAGAAAGCGCAAGGTGCCCTGTAGGAACACCGGGCGACAGGGCTCACGCGGAGCCCAGGCCACCTGCAGGGAGCCAGCGGGGGACCATTCAGATCTGGGTCAGGGTGGGAGCACCCTGTGCAAACCCCGGAATGCAGGGCTGATGGGAGACACCTCCTGGTAGGCAGGGGAGCACAGGAGCGGCACAGCAGGTGAGGACAGGTCACCAGGTGGCCTGGCCACGCCAGGCCCAGGTGGAAACTGCCCAGGGTAAGTGAAACAGACAGCCCCGCAAACACATGGGCACATGTGTTGGTGAAGCACCACCCCTCACGGCCAATAGCTGTGAATGCTGGGAAGCACGGGCCCCATAGGCCGCCCTCCCCAGGGACCGGGCCTGTCGCCTGACCCAGTACAGAAGGTGCCCTGGAACCCCACGGGCCTGCATCTGAGTGCTGAACAGCTGCCACTAATTCCAAACTAGCCGGAGGCCACCTTCCCCGAAATCACTTTCACTTCCCCTGAGGAGAAGAATAAGTATTTCCAAAAGTGACTAAAAAGTCCTCATGAATAGAAAACTTAAGTGAGAAAACATGGTAACAGGACCAACGAAAGCTACGCTGCAGCTCCCTCTCCAGCTGAACCAACGGGCCTGCCCGGGGCCAGGAAAAGGCAAGGTCTGGGCATTGTGGACGGATGCCTTTCTGGGTTCATTTCTGAGGACTCACCGAAAATCCTCACAAATGCAGGTGGCCAGGACAGCAGAGGTGGCAACTGTGGCAGGGAGAGCCATCGCCCTGCATACGTGCCCAATGCTCCCGCTATTCTGATGGGCAGGGGGCAGGAAGAGGGGGTGCTCCCTGCTGGGACTTCTAGCCACTGCTGCACTAAATGCCCCCACCCCCGGGGGCAGGGGCTGCGACTGACAGCTGTCAGAGGGGAGGGGGCTGGATGGAAGGTGAGGGGATCAACCTAAGAACCTAAATGCAGGACCCAGTGCAGAGCGCGGGGTGATGGCTAGAGGGGACGGGGGGGGGGGGGGGGGGGGGGGGGGGGGGGGGGGGGGGGGGGGGGGGGGGGGGGGGGGGGGGGCTGAGTGGATGTGGGCCAAGGGGGGAAAATGGGACATCTGCAAGTGTCAACAATAAATATAAACTAAAAACAAATAAATAAGCCAGCCTTCGGGGACCTCTACCAGACCTTAGTTTCACACCACGACTAAACCTAAGTGGCGTAAGCAAACATGTGTTGCCAGCCTGCGGAGCTCAGGACAAAAATAAAATCTCCACCATGTGCATCCCAGGAGCTTCAACGTTAGAAAAAAATAGCTTTGGATTGTTCAATTCTTGGTTGTCACTGCAAAAATAATCCCCTACATCTATATTTACCAAGATTTAAAAATGTGCCCCTATCACAGCCAAAACCAAAAACTTTTAATCTAGTTTTTCATATACTATTTCGGAAAATAACCTCAAATTACATACACAAGGATGACTAGAAATTTTTAGGAGTGGGAACCAGACAAACATTTGCATTAAAAAAAATTTCTTACTGAAGAAATGAATGAGAATGATAACTCCACCAGGGTTGTCATAAAATATTTGATAAAAAATTTCTTGCGTGCCAAGACACTCCAGGATATTTTTATGTATGACTTTAACTAAACATCAACTCATATAATCCATGAAGTGCGCATTTACAGACACCACCAAAGAGAAAATGCTTCACCTGTCTTTAGCAAAGTTCACCCAGAGTGGGCCACGAAACGTTCTTTCTTTAGAAAACAAGAAAGGCTTTCAAGCCGGAAGGCGAACACCAAGTTTCTGCCAGACCAACAGAATCTTTACCGTGTGGGTAGACAAAGGGAATCGTGTACACATCAGATTGTTAAAATCTCAGAACCTAAACCTGGGTTACAGGAACCACAATCCGCTGCTTCCCCGTTTTTCATCCATTTTCCGGATCTGCTCGCACTCCGACCTCCCAGAAGCCCAGAGAGAACGCGCCCGTGCAGACTTCACCTGGGCAGCGGCCCCGCCGCCCGCTCCGCACCTGCCCGCGTCCCAGGCCCCCTCCCCCACGCCGCCCAGCCCCGCGGTCCCTTCCCGGGCGCAGAACCCTAGGCGGCGGGCTCGACCTTGGTGCCGCCCCAGGCCAGCTGCACAAAGCGCCGCACTTCCGGCCGAGCAGCCGCGCCCCGCGCGGGCCCCGCCCGCACTCACCGCGCCGCGGCGGCGGCCTGGGCCTGGACGGCCAGCGCACGCCGGCCCGGATGGCTTGGGCGCTGGAGCCGCACTAAGGGCGCGCACCGCAGAGGTCTGCTCCGACGCGAGGGCTGAGCCGTCAAATCCCCGTCGCCAGCGCCGCCTCGCCCGGCCCGCCTCCCCGCAGCCCGCGCTCCCAGCCGAAGCCCCGCAGCCACGGGTCTCGGACCTCACTTCCGGCAGGAGCGCGCCGCGGCGGGGGCGCGCCGTCACTTCCCTCGGTGGCCCCTTCCGGGCGCGGGGGCGGCGAGCGCGCTCCGGTCGGCGTCGAGAGGTCCCGGATGTAGAACCGCAGGGGTGGCGGCTACGAGCGAGTAGCTAGCTGGTGGGCTAGCCAGTAGCCGGAGAGGCTCTTGGCCGCAGGGATGTCTGTCTCCCTCGACCTTTTCGAACAGACGCTTCTGTGGACTGCTTCTTCTCAAGCAGCTGTCGCCGCGCCCACTGATGCGATGCGGAAAGGACACGTTGGAACGTGGCGGGCTGGGCACGGCTGCAGAGAGAAAGGTCGCAGGTTTGATCCCGGGTCAGGGCAGGGGCCTCGGGCGCGGTTGGTCCTTTGTCGGGGGCTCTTACCAAAGGCAACCTATGGATGTTTCCCTCCCTTCCCCTCTCTCTAAAAGTAAATAAAACCTTTTTTAATTTTAGTTATTTTAGATAGAGGCGATGGGAGGGAGAGAAGGAAACATCAATGTGTGATTGTCTCGCACGCCCCCTACTGGGGACCTGGCCTGCAACGCAAGCATGTGCCCTGACTGGGAATCAAACCTGTGACCCTTTGGCCGGTGCGCAATCCACTGAACCACACTAGCCAGGGCAAAAATAAATAAAATCTCTTAAAAAAATACACAAATAAGTTCTACAAGATGAAATTTTATTGTTTCTTTTTCTCTTTGATTTCCTGCTTCCTTTCCACTGCTGCTACAGAATTTTGTCCCAATATATTAGTGCACCGGGCATCTTTTTTTGTTGGTGTTTAATCACTTGTATCTGTTGGGATAGCTAGGAAATGCTGTAGTGACAATAAGCCCCAAACCTTGGTGTCTTCACGCAACAGAAATTTATTTCTCACAGGTTGGGTTCAGGCAGGTGGGATCATCTAAAGAAGTACACAAAAAAATAAGAGAATTCATCAACAATAATAAAAATGAAAAAATAAAATAGTTGTCGCGTTTTTAAATAACTAGTTAGAAGATATAATAAAATTTATTTTGTACAAGGTTAGTTATAGGGAAAATAAATACACGCCTAGCAATAAATTTATAAGAATTGTTCAAAATCTGTATGCATACAAGTTTAAATGTCAAATGGCACAAAAAATGGAGAAAAACATCATATTCTAGGATAAGTAGATTTAATACCAGAATAATGTCAACACTCCCTAAGTTAATTATAAATTTAATACAATTTATAAAAAAAGTTTTTAACTAAAGTGATTCTAATTTACATATGAAACAATCAACAACAAAAAAAATCAAAAGCAAGAACATCTGGGAAAACTTTGAAAATAAGGCGTAATAGGGAGAAGTTCCTGGACCCCCCCAAGAAGAAGATACATTTAAAAACCTCAATGAATAAAACAGTGTTTTGTTAATGCATGAATAGACAGACCAATGAAATACAACAGAAAATCTAGAAATACACCCAAATAATTGGGAAGTGATTTGAAAGGTAGCAGCTTGACCAAATCACTGGTGATAAAGATAGACTTTTTTAAAAAGGTTTTATTTATTTTTAGAGAGAAGGGGAAGGGAGGAAGAAAGAGGGAGGAAAACATCAATGTGTGGTTGCCTCTTGTGCACCCCCTACTGGGGAATCTGGCTTGCAACCCGGCACGTGCTCTGACTGGGAATCCAACCAGCAACCCTTCGGTTTGCAGGCCGGCACTCAATCCACTGAGCCACACCAGCCAGGGCTAGACTGTTCAATAAACGGTACTGGGACAAAATAGAGCCATCTGAAAAAATATAACATTGGATCTATACCTTACACCATAGCAGAATAATATCCAAATCAAAAAAAAAGATATAAATGTTCAACCAATCGATGTTTCTCTCTCACAAAGATGTTTCTCTGTCTCCCCACCCTTCTCTCACTCTCTAAAATCGATGAACATGCGCTCAGGTAAGGACTGTTTTGGTTAAAGCACACTTTTGGTTCCTGCCTGAAACTGTTTCCCTATTTTGCAAACTATTCACTTCCGTAAAGTTTCTCCTCTTCTGTACCTCTAGGGGATAATTTCATATATATAATTATTCCATATATTTCACACACACACACACACACACACACGGAGAGAGAGAGAGAGAGAGAGAGAGAAGGAGGGGGGAGAATGAGAGAATCATCGTTGGGTTGCCTCTTGGTAAGTGCCCTGACTCTTCGCTTTGCCAGATGATGCCCAGCTAAGATAGTCGGGAGTGAGGAAACTCCAGAGGCTCCCCAGGACTAGGACAAGAGACATTGATACAGGCCAGAGACCCTGTTCTAAGACCGGTTGTCCCCACTTTCTGGAACAGCACTGAGTCCTGGTGACTCATGCAGCACCTGCACAGATGCTACATGACCCCTGTTCCATGATAACAGCGTTAAAACAAATTAGCATTACCGGAACCCTCTCCCCTGGTGGGCAATCAAGGAAAATCGTGGGAAACCACATGCACAGTATCTTAAAAGCAATACAACTACTTGTGCATGCACAATAAAAGCCCGCCAAAACTAGCCGGGAACTATTCATCCTGTTGGAATAGCATCCTTCCAGCCCCCGAGGGTCAGTCTCTGCTTGGAGTTGACCTGCTCCCATGTTCTGTGTTACATACTATTGCATAGCAAATCTGCTCTCTCGTTCTTGTTTTGTGTTCGCTTCAATTCATTGTTTGTGATGACCAAGAACCTGATTACTGGTGCCCTCCTGCGACGAAGCTCTTTTCCCTCTTTCCTGTCCTGTACTCTTTGGGAAGTCACTTGCACAGCCCACACGGGAGAAGGGGGTTAGAGATTAAACGTCTTCTCTAAATGGGGTCTGATTAATTAGAATTCGATAAGGAAGATGTATCTCTTCTTACCATTAATTTATTTAATCATTTATTACAACAGAATGAACTCTAATATATTTAACTTACACTCTAAATTATAAACGAATACTATGTAATTTATTTTCTTGCTCCAATTGTTCCAGATTTGGCCATGGGGACCTTTCAGGTTCGTGGGCACGGCCTTTCACGGGCCTCCTCGCCTTTATTGTTCTTTGAATATTCCTTGCTTCCGGCGCGATGGGAGGCCCTAGGCTTAGCTTCTGTGTCTTCCCCCTCCAATTTGAATGTCTGAGGAGCCCGGCTCTAGGACGGTCTTTCGAAGGAAGGGTGCGTAACACCCCTTTTTCGCGGAAAACTCAGCACGTACTGGAGCGGGGCTGTGGACGCGCACACCTTGCCCGCCCCTCCGCTCCTTCCTCGGAAACCCCAGGCTCGCCCGGGCACCGCGGAGGGTCCAAGCCCGCGCGGGGTGGGCAGACAGTGCGCATGCGCACCCGCGACGGGGCGGGGCCGCGGGAGGGTCCGCAGGGCGCAGGCGCACAGTGGGCTGGGCCGTGGGTTCCGCAGCGACCTTGCGCTTCTTGTCTGCTGGGAGTGCGACGACGCCCGCCGGAATATTCGCAGGTAAAAGTCAGCTGTGGTCTGGGCACTCCCCCACTGCCGTGGGCTGTGCCCCGCCCCACGCCCTCTCGGAGGGGTCCGTCTCGCGCCCCCGCTCGCGCCCTCTCTCCATCTTCATCTCTCCCGCCCCGCTCGCCGAGGTGCAGGTCCCCGCGCTCCTGCTTCGCAGGGGCTGCGGGCCCCGCCGCTGGGTCGCAGCCCTGCACCACCAGGCTCTCCTCCCGCCGGTTGGCGGGACCGCTGGGCGCTCCGTCTGCCCCGCACTCGGTTTTGCAGTTTCCGTAGCTTTACGTGCGTGATTGCACATTATCTAGAGAAAATCTTTTTTTCCACATTTGAGTCTCTCACCAACTAGGTTGGGGATTCCGAAGGAGGTCAAGGATTTTTCTTTCGCGTCGGCACAGGGGTTTTTAAGTTTTTCGTTTTCCTTAAAATCTCAAATGTATAGTAACTTACAGAGACGAGGCTTCATACATGAGCGAATAACCCAAGTGCCAGATTTTCGGGGCGGTTGGAGGAAAGGGTTAAGTTGGGACGATCATACAGTGCAGATGATGTTATTATAGGATTGTATATAGTTTTATTAGCCAAGCCCCCGCCGCCCCATACATTCAATTTTAAACATTCTAGGGGAAAGTAGTTAATTCCAAACGCGTCTGACTCCTGGCCCTTGAGAATCTCTGCTTGTCCACTGCCCCAGGGAGGGGCACCTGGATCCCCCGGGGGAAAGTTCCGACCCCATACATACCACCTCCTCTTTATCAGCTTGTCTGATGGGCACTTGGATCGCTTCCGTGTCTTAGCTGTTGTAAACGTTGCAGTGAACATGGGGGTGCGTTTATTTTTTAAATTAGTGTCTTGGGTTTCTTTGGGTCTAGTCCCAGAAGTGGAATCGCTGGGTCATAAGGCAGTTCCACTTTTAATTCTCTGGGGACCCCGCATGCTACTTTCCCCAGTGGCAAACTGGCTGCACTGGACGCATTCTCAGCTGGAGTGCAGGAGGGTTCCCTTTTCTCCTCCTCCTGGCCAGCACTTGTTCCTCGATTTACTGATAGCAGCTCTGGCAGGCAGGAGGTGGTATCTGGTGGTGGTTCTCTCCGGCGTTTCCCTGCTGAGGAGTGAAGCTGCTGGGAGTTTTTGATTACGGCTTTGATTTCGTTCGTTGTAATCGTCTGTTCAGATTTTGTTTCTTCTTGATTCAGTTTCGGAAGGTTGTGTGTTTCTGGGACTGTATCCCTTTCTTTTAGATTGTCCGGTTTACTATCGTGTAATTGCAGTGTTTTCTTACGATCCCTTGTATTTGTTTCTGTGGCGTCCGTTGTCATTTTTTCTTCCATTTCCGATTTTTTAATTTGGGTCCTCTTTTCTGATGAGTCTGGCTGATGGTTTATCAACCTTGTTCATCTCTTCAGAGAACCACCTCTTGGCTTCATTGATCTTTTGTGTATTTTTTAGATTCTGTTTTGCTTATTGTAACTTTGACCTTTATTATTTCCTTATATTACTGGGATATAAAAATGTTTAAAGGGTATCTCCTCCTGTTGGATTGATCCCATGATTATGATGAAATAGATGTCTCTTATAGCCTTTGTTTTAAAGCCCATTTTGTTTGATATTAGTGTTGCCGCCCTAGCTTTTCTTCCTGTCTGCTTGAAGTGTCTTTTCATCCCTTGACTTTCAGTCTGCCTGTGCCTGTCGGTCTGAAGTGGGTCTCTTGTAGGCAGCCATGGGTAAGGGTCTTGTTTTCTTATCCATTCAGGCCCCCCCCCCCGCCATAAGCTTTTGATTGGACCATTTAATCTATTGCATTTAAATGATTACTGATAGATATATATTATTGCCATTTTATTATTCATATTTCTGATTCCTTTTATTTTATTTTTCTTTGTAAAGAAGTCCCTTTAACATTTTTCATAATATTCGTTTGGTGGTGATGGATGGCTTTAGCTTTGTCTTGTTTGGGAAACCCTTGTCTCTCCTTGGATTCTGAACGATAGCTGTGCTGGGCAGAGCAATGTTGGCTCTACGTTTCTGCTTTTTATCACTGTGGCTATTTTGTGCCAGTCCCTTCTGGCCTGAAAAGCTTCTTTAGGGAAGTCAGAGTAAGATTTGGCCATGTCCAGGGAGGGCTTAACACAGGAGAGGTGGCATCCGGTGCCATACCAGGGGAGGGCCCTTGCCCTGAAGCCGCACTGCTCCATTTCTCCCCATGTCTGGCACCAGCTGAACTTGACCTCTTCCTGAACTGCCCCATGTGACTGTGGGGCCAGCTCATGCTGCATTTCCGCCCCTCCTACCAGTCTGGAAGTGGCTGCTTCTGTATGCTTTCAGGTATAGGGCTGCTGTTCGGCCAGACTTCAGATGGTTTGTTCAAGTGATTGTTCTCTACCGGGGTGTGGTTTTGATGTGGTCACGGGAGGAGGTGAGGGCAGTGTCTGCCTGTTCCGCCATCTTGACCGGAGCCCTTCCTGGTGGTTTTTAATCAAGGGTTTGTGAGTGCAGAGATTGTGGTCAGGGATCAGTGGCGCAGCTGACAGTTCTGAGCAAGCTTCAGCAGTTTCTGGAACCTGATGAACTTAATTCCAGACCTCGTCTTGTGTGGATCACCCCTCACTGGTCACAAGAGTCAGCTGGGTTGGGGAACTAAGATTCTGCAGGAGAGCTCAAGGGTATGAGTCAGTGATTTTATCTTTAAAGCAAAAGGAGAAACCAGCCATCTTGTGACCGATGTTATTGCTTAAGCTCTTAACTCCTTTGAGCGAAACCAGCTGCATTTTTCTATTGTCTCAAGAAAGTGCACTTTTCAACATTTTCTCCTGGATCTTGCTTTGCAGCTAGGCCCCCAGGACATGGCTAACACACTTTCTTAATCTTTGACTCTAAGCCCCATGGCCACCAAAGCAACCGGAACTCCAATTCAGCCTGTCCTCCGTCCCGTGCTCCGACCAGCACGCCATCGCAAGCCAGGAATCTAGCTCTTGGGTTTGACTGGGGCCCTGCCTCTGCCTCTGGCCTCACGGGTGCGTGTGGTCTCACGAGCACTGGAGACTCTGGGACCCCGACTCTCAGGGACTCCCGGACGAGCTGCTCCTGGTCCCGTGCACCTGGTCTGACGTGTGACTGGCTCTCAGCAGGGACTGCGCACACGGCCGAGATAGTATCGGGTGTCAGTAGAGGTTAAAAGAAGTTACCACAGAAATTCAGGGAACTCCTTTCCGCTGCTCCTCATGTTTGGACTGTTCACTCGGTTTCGTGACCAGCGGCAGCTGCTGGGTGACCGTGTCTCTGGCAGGCTCCGCGTCTGTACCGCCTCCCCGCAGCCTGCAGCACCGACCAGGGACGTGTGGGCCTGTCCCCCGAGGTTCTCCTCCTCACATGAGCCACAGGCTGAGAGTTCACGTTATGACCGTAGGAGGGTTAGTCACGAGTACCTGGGATGCAGCGTGAGTGGACACACCTTCAGTTTTCTGTGCTGGGTGGCCCGTCACCGTAGACTTGTGGTGCTGTTGGTGACATCGCGTGGCCCAGCTTTTTAATAATAAGTTTAACCTGTTGCTTCCACTAGACTGGACGCTACATAGAAGCAGGGACTTCGGCCTGGTCACTTCTCTGTCCTTGGTCCTCCTTCATGGCCGGGCACATAGTAGGTGCTCTAAGGATATTTGTTGAATGGAAATACGATGGTATTATTTCTCTGCCTCAGATCTTTTTGGAAGTAAATGATTATTTTAGGATGCTTAAGGCTGCAGGTTTGTAGGAAACCAGTTCAACCCAGTTTCAAGGATGAAAAAAACTTATTTTGCTGAACAGGTGGGTTGAATCAGTGGCTCAGCAGAGTTCGCTTTGCTCCCTTGCTGTTCCCTGCCCTCAGGCTGGCTCCCTCCTCATTGCAGAGTGGCTGCCAGCCACTGGGAGCAGTGCCCACATCCCCGGGGGGGGGGGGCAGGGGAGAGACTGACTGCTGGATCTGGTCCAGAGGGACTGTGTGTTTCAGAGCCTGAAAGCCTGGCAGAAGGGTGCTTCTGCAAAACTCACTTCCTGTCTTGGTGGGTTAGGCAGCATGAATCGGCAGAAATTGCAAGAGGTTAAGAACCTTCTGAGACTTTGGAAATGCTGGAGCTCTTTTTCTAAAGGTTTGGAGACAGGCGAGAATTCAGCCGCACGGAGATGGGGAGGAAATTAAATGAGGGCGGCTCGTTTGTTCTCTCGAGGGGCCTGAGTAGGCTGGTGTTCCGCTTTGCCGACCTAGTTCCTGAAGGGGAGCGCCCGAAAACGCCGAAGGGGAAACAGAGGTGGCCTGTGACCTCAGCCTCCAGTCAATATCTCTAGACTTCCTAAAATAAAAGGCTATAACACATGCAGGTTGTTAAAAATTTTTGAACAGGACAGACAGGTATGATAGGACTGAATCGCCACCCTGTCTTCTGAAGCACACTCAGCATCCCCTTGTCCCTGTCCTTGACGACCGTGGCAAGGGCACCAGCTTCTTGGTTCCTTCCAGAGCAGTTGTGCAGCGGCAGCTGTCCCCTCGGGGCTCAGCACGTTTGCACCACGACCTGCGGGGCGGGGTTGGGGGCGAGGCCGGGGGCAGGCGTCCCTTTGGCATTACCCTCGGGCTGGGCCCGTGGGACTGTGCCACACCAGTGGAAGCGCTGTCGTGGGAGGGGCGTGTGTTGTTGAGTCTCCGCACGCACGTGCGTGAGTGAAGTCTGCTCCTGGGGTGGCCGCACTCCGGCCTGCAGGCTGGAGTGCGGCCTGGGGAGGGGTGTTTGCATCCCCTCCCAGCGGTGCTCCTGTGGGCCGTGTTCCTGCAGTCGGTGTCCTCCGCTCTGGGAATCCTCGTTTCCACGTGTGCCGACCTGACGCTGGGGCGTCCTGGTGTCCGGTGTTTGCATTTGGTCTGCTTGGGCGTGGGAACTGGGCGGTTGGGGGTGTGTTGCCTGTTCCTGCGTGTTTTCCTATGAGTGGCCAAGCGCGCTGCCCCCGCCCTCACCCCACGGGAGCTCTGTCCGCGCAGGCGGGTGGCCCGGGACTGCTGTGCGGCTGCAGGCACTCTCTCTGAGCCTTCTCCGGTCTTCTTGACTTGGTTTTTGCCCTTCACACTTTCATACTCTTTCTTCCCGGTTTCCGGTGTTCTGCTCTGTCCTGGCTGCTGCACCTGTGGACAGCCGTGCACACCTGACCGGGCGTGTGAAGTTACCTGGGCACCGCAGGGAGGACACGGAGGCTGCTGGACACCAGAGCCCAGGACAGGGGGTATGTCAGGAGCAGCCATGACCCCAGACCCAGCAAACTCTCAGTGTGCGCTGGCTGCTGAGCGGGGTTATACTCCGCAGGGTGGGCAGGGGTGGAGGCGGAGCCTCCAGGGGGAGGGGGAGGGGTGGAGGGTTGCACTGGGCCACTGAGATCATACTGCATTTGGTGAGTGCCAGGTGGCCAGTGGGGTTGAGTGGCTTTGGTCCCTCCATTCGCTGACCCTGAAGGGGATAAGGACAGAAGCTCAGACCAGCTGGCTGAGATTTGGTGACACTATAATGGGAGATGTGTGGACTTCTGAGACCCCAGGTGCTCCTGAGAGGTCAGGGGTGGGCGCACCCTGCTCCTCCCACTGCACCTCCTTCAGCCACAGCCCAGTCAGTGCTAACGCTGGCTCAGGGCCCCAGAATGGGAGGGTGGGCTGGTTACTGGGGGGAAAGGTCGTGGGGGGCGCCTTGGGCTGAGAGGTTGGAGCTTTCAGTCCCTTCTGGGACCTCCAGGGTCTGAGAGCTTCTGTGATGGGGTGACATTGAGGCTGGTGGGGGGCACGTGTCCAGGGCTCTGAGCTCGACTCCAGGGGCTGAGGGTCAGCGTCAGGTTGAATCAGAGATGTCCGGTCATGTCCTGGGACTGGGGAAGTGGTTGCCTGTGTGGAAACTCCCACCCATGTGGTGTCAGAGTGTGGTGAGGGAAAAGGTGGTCCTCTCCAGGCAGTCCTGACCCTGTCTCTCTCCCGAAGGTGGACGATGGCGTTCGTGAAGAGCGGGTGGCTGCTGCGGCAGAGTGAGTACCTCACGGGGACCCCGGGCTGGGCTGACGTTGCTCGGACCCCATCTGTGTTTCTGCTGCTGTAGCAGATTCGTGTGCAGACAAAGCAGAGGCAGAACCGTGCTCACGATGTCACCCCGGGTGTCCTCTCAGGAGTCTCCAGGGCTTTCTGGCCTCTCTGCCTCCCGGGCCCCGTGGGTGGCTGTGTGGAGAGCACCCGGCAGCAGCGGCAGGCCTCGTTCCCCACGGCCTGAGGAGTCAGCGGGGAGGGCCTGCTTCCTGCATGGAGGCGCCTGGCTCGCCTGCGGCAGGACTGGGGTTCTGAAATGTGGAATCTTTAATCATAGGGATAGAGACTTGACCCGAGAGTATATTTTTGGCTAAAACCAAACTTGTGGACAGCAGTCCCCCGTTACCTGCAGGGGCCTGTCCCAGGACCCCCCAGTGGGCACCTGAGACCACAGACAGCACTGACGTCTGCCAAGTGGGCGCAGGAGACTCACCCACCCCACCTCTCGGCTCCTGGGCAGGGGCCCAGGGACAAGACAGAGAGCGAGGCAGGTGACGTTCACCACGTCCCAGAGCAGTAGAGGCGCGTAGGTGGTGACACGTGTCAGGACTGCCTCCAGGACCCCGACCCCTTTCCAGCTGTGCCACCCACACTCGCAGGACGCCAGCCCCAGACACGGAGCGCAGCCTCCTTTGGGAGTGTGCAGTCAGGGCATCGATGGCGGGAGACATGTGGCCAGAACTCCACCGACAGGGACTCCCCCTGCTGTTGTGCGGTGGCTGGTGGGTGGTTTCTGCTCAGCTCTGGGGCTGCCAGTCAAATGGGCATGGGGTCAATTATTTCTCAGTTTGGGCAAGTGCTGTGGATGCCCCCTCTCGGTTGGCGGGGGCCTGACAGGGTCCAGGAAACTGGGGAGGCTGGCAGTGCACAGGGATGGCTGATTCCACCAGAAACCACCAGAAGCAGTGTAAAATTAGTGCTCAAAACCCCCTGTTCATACACAAACAGTGAAATTTCAGAAAAAGAAATGAAAAAGAAATCATTTTGCAATTGCAACAAAAAGAATAAAACGCCTGGAAATAAACCTGAGGATGTGAAGGACCGGTCCACTGAAAACCACAAAGTGTTATTTAAAAAGGTTGAGAAGACACAAAGGAATGGACAGATCTCTGTGTTCACAGATTAGATAAATCAACGTGGTGAAAATGTCCACGTTAAAGCAATACACAGATTTAACTCAATCCCTGTCAGACTCTTAGTGGCGTTTTTTAAAGAAAAAGAACGAAAAAGAAATGTCAGATTTGTATGGAACCACAAAAGGCCCCGAATACTGAAGCAATCCTGAGAAAAAAGAACGGGGATGTCGGTATCACACTCCCTGACCCAGATTATGCTCCAGAGTGACAATCATCGAAACAGACGCACAGACGGACGGAGTAGAACTGGGAGCCCAGAAACAAATCCACCTGCAGGCAGGCACACAGTCTGACGAGGGAGGGGGCAAGCCAGGAGAGTCGGAGAGCCACGTGCAAAAGAACGAAGCTGGACTACTGTGTGTCCCTGGGCACAAAACGCAGCGCAGCTCGGATCAAAGACCTGGACGTAAGGCCTGAAACACTCGGGTGCACAGGAGAGGACACGGGGGCCAAGCTCAGGGGCCTTGGTCTTAGGATTTTATGAATTTGACCCCAGAGGCAAGGCAGTGAAGGCACAAATGAATGGGACTGGGTCAAACTGAAAAGCTTCCGCACAGCAGAAGAAACCTCCAGCAAAACACAAAGGTAACCGACCAAATGGGAGAAGGTACTTGCAAACAACAGCTCCAAAGATGGGTTCACACCCAAAACATGCGAAGAACTCACACAACTCAACACCAAGCACACAGCAGTTAAAACGTAGGCAGAGGCCCTGAGCAGACACCTCTCCTAGGAAGACCCACAAACGGCCAACAGATAGTTAGAAGATGGTCGACTTTTAGTGAAACGCCAAGTCGAGGCCACAGTGAGACACCCCTCACACCCGGTAGACAGGTAGTAACGCGTGTTGGAGAGGTTGTGGGGAACAGCCCTCACTCACTGCTGGTGGGCGTGCAGCCTGGTGCGGCCACGGTAGGAGGTGCCATGGCAGCTCCTCAGAAAAGTAAGAACAGAGTTGCCATAGGACCCAGCCACCCCTCTTTTGGGTGTCTGCCCCCCAAAACTGAGAACATGCATGTGCAAAGATACATGCGCCCGTGTTCACGGCAGCATTGGCCGCCAGCAGTGGCCGAGTCATGGAGCAGCTGCGACCAGGAGGACCGGATGGCCACATGGCGCATCTCTGCAGGGAGCGGCGAAAGGATGGACTGCTGCCGTTCGCGTCGACATGGGCGCACCGCAAGAACGTAATGCTGACATGAGGTGGATGGACAAAGTGAAGAACCGCATGATTTCACGTGTGTGGGACATAAAACTGGGAGCAATAGATGGACAAGGAAGACAAAACTCTCGGACACAGATGGCAGCGTGGTGTTGACCGGAGGGGAGGGGTCGAATATGGGTCATGGGAGGAGATGTGGCCTCGGGGTGGGCACACGGTGCAGCCCCAGTGTGGGCGAGAGAGGGGTCACGGTGGTTCGCATGGAGGACAATGCAGTGATGACATATCACCACAGCAACGGCACGGGGGACCCTGCCTCGCACACTCGCAGCCGTAAGCCTGCTTTCCCCGCCCCCGTGTGCAGACGTGTCCTGCAGTTGTGCACTCAAGACCCGGGTGATCTCACTAATCGGAGTCCCCCCGAGTAGTTTAGTTTAAAAACAGTTTGGGGACGTGGAGCGGACGGTGCTCCCAGTGGTCCCTGTGTCGTGTGGGTGTCCTGCCCCTGCGGTCCGAGTTCTGGGCCACTCGGATGGGCTGCTTGGGCGGCGGGGGGTGTGGGGGACCATCCCCTCTGCTCCCGTCCCCAGGGAGCTCCCAGCCAGCTGTCCGCCTGCCCACGGTGTCTTTCAGGTACCATATTGAAGCGCTGGAAGAAGAACTGGTTCGACCTCTGGTCTGACGGCCATCTGGTCTACTACAGCGACCAGACCCGGCAGAGCATGGAGGACAAGGTGCACCTGCCTGTGGACTGCATCAACCTCCGCTCGGGGCTCCAGTGCCGCGGTGAGTGCCCACCGCCTGCTCTCACCGTCCCGGGTGGGCCTCCCTCCCCCAGCGGCTCCCACTCACGGGCCCCGGGGGCCTCGCTGGGGAATTGGTGCCCACAGTGGGGCCGGGGGCGGGGCAAATTTGTTTCTCCTCCACGTCAGACCCTCCAGCCCACACTCCTTCCTCTCTCGTGGAGAAGATGGTGGGGGTTTCAGGCACCAGAGCATTCGGACCCAGGAAAGGGGGCCCCAGGCAGTGCGGGTTTGTGACTCAGAGCCTGCAGTGGTGCCTTCAGGACGGCAGCCGTCTCTCAAGGGTGGCGACATCCCGAGTCCCTGGAGTGCCCCGCTCCCCTGGAGGGAAGGGGTCCATCTGGGCCAGGCGTGGAGCTCTCCGTGTCCCACGGGCAGCAGGTGCACACAGCCCCGTCCGTCCCACTTGCTCCGTGGCCGTTGGAGGCGGAGTTTGCTGTGGAAACACCGATGTGTGTGGTGTCCTGCCCACGAGCTGGTCCTCACACACAGGTCTCCGTGGTTCAGGCAGTGCACACAGGTGCTCGGAAGCTCCAAGTTTGCTTTTAAAGCAGCGACCTAGTTTGACGCTTCCTGCGAATGAGGTCGGCGCGTGTTCTGGCGTCTCGTGCTGCGTAAACACCTTTCTTTCACCACGCGGGGCTCGTCCTTCCCACGTCTGGGCCGCTCGCAAGTCTTGGCGTGGGGGCCGCCCCTCCTGAGGGCTGTTCGCTCGTCCCGCAGGGAGTCCCGCGGGCGTGGGGCTGGGGTTCGCTTGTTCGGTTCTGTTGAGCAGAGCCGGGGGGTCCGCAGGTGAACTGTTCTGAAGTGCTGGCCCTTTGCTCCTCTGAGCTCCCAGGGAAGAAGGAGTCCTTTGAAAACACACACATCCCTGCACTCCACCTGTCTCTCGCAGATGTTCAGCCCCCGGACGGGAAGCCCCGGGACTGCATGTTGCAGGTGGTTTGCCGGGACGGGAAGACCATCAGCCTCTGTGCGGAAAGCCCGGACGACTGCCTGTAAGTTTCTTTCCCAAGTGTTTTATTTTAAAAGGCGCTTTCTGTTGGAATGTCTGGTTGTCGGGAAGGGAAGGAGTGGGAGTGGGGCCTCCCCCGGAGGGCAGAGCGGTGGCTCGGGGGCATGGGGAAGAAGTTCGTGGGTCCAGCTCCGCCTCTGCTGGTCGCCCAGCCGGCCTCCTGCCCGCACGGGCTGGCAGCGTCAGCGTGCAGGCCCCGGGCTCTCCTTCCCCTGCTGGACGCCCACTGGGTGGTGGGCGTGATCAAAGGGGTTCTTAAACCATGTGCCCTGTGCCTGCCTGCCACGTTCAGTGCGGCAGGATGGACAATAGCCAAGATGTGGACAGAGCCAGTGTCTGTGGGCGGGTGACGAGAGGCGGGCGCGCACACGTGCATAGTGGGGTGTCGCTGCCCTCAGGCAACGAGAGAGACAAGCCTGCCATTCGCAGTAGCACGGACGGACCTCGAGGGCGTCACACTCAGTGAAGTGAGCCGGTCGGAGAAAGACAAGCACTGTGTGGTCTCTCTCGTGCTCCGGGTCTGGAAGGGCCGACCTCGCGGGGGAAGAGAGATGAGGGTGGTAGCCGGGGGCTGGGGGCTGGGGGAGGGGGTGGTCGGTCAGCACGATCCTGGGCGTCCACCGTGGAGT